>JASVEL010001480.1:0-260261 GCA_032618575.1 Nicotiana noctiflora | reverse complement strand
AAATCTCATGTCCTAAGCAGTGCATCAGTTTATTAGTAGAGGCTTCATAGATATAGTGGTTGGGTTAAGATTCATATGTTTTTGATAATAACTTAGCAGTATCTCATTGGTTACTATGAATAAAGTTTTGGAGTTGACTTATTTAAATAGTTAAATTAATCAAAAGTATTTTGTTAGAGTATTGCATTGTTGCATATAAAGTTTGGAGCTATAATAGGTTTGATAAGCAGAGATGGTTCGCTCAGTCATGTTTAGTGATCGAGTGCCGGTCTCCGCTTGTTCAAAAAATGGGTCGTGACAGAAATAATACCATATTTCAACAATTGTTTTACCGCACCATGCTTAATGCGGATATGTGTTCTTTTTCCATTGTACATACTATTTTAGGCAATTCCAATTACTGCATGTGAGTCACAATATAGAGAAACTTGTGAAGCTTGTCTCCCTCACATAGGCACATCTACCAATAAGTTTCTCAACCACTCGGCTTCTTGCCCTGCCAACTCAAGAGCAATGGATTCAGACTCCATAGTAGATCATGCTATACAAGTCTGTTTTGAAGACTTCCATGAAATAGCACTTGCACCCAAAGTGAACACATAGCTACTACTGGAGCTAATTTTATCATTGTTAGTAACCTAATTTGCATCACAAAATCCTTCTAAAATAGCAAAAAATTTATTAAAATGCAAACACCAATCCATAGTACCCCTCAAATATCTTAACAAACGATGAAGAACATTCTAGTGTTCACTACTAGGATTGTGGGTATATCTGCTCAATCTACTAACAACATAAGCAATATCACGTCGTGTATAATTCATGAGAAATATTACACTACCAATTATATTAGCATACTCACTTTGAGAAATACTAGATTGCTTATTATTTTTCAAGTTTATGCTAGGATCATAAGGAGTCCTCACAGGTGATACATCAAAATAATTAAACCTTTTCAACATTTTCTCAATATAATGAGACTGAGACAATGAAAAACCATTCAAAGTTCTTTTGATTTTAACCCCTAAAATCACATCTGCTTCTCCAAGATCTTTCATTTCAAATTTAGAAGACAAAAAATTCTTAGTCTAGTTAAAAACATTAACATTAGGGCCAAAGATTAACATGTCATCCATATACAAATATATAATAACAAAGTATGATCCTATCATCTTGGAATAAACACAAGTATCAGATGCATTAACAAAAAAATCATTATCCACTAGTGTGTTATTAAACTTTTCATACCATTGCTTAGGTGTCTGTTTTAGACCATACAAAGATTTTCTCAATTTGCATGCTTTATTCTCCTGTCCTTGGATCATAAATCCCTCATGTTGAGTCATATAGATCTCTTCCTCTAAATCACCATTTAGGAAAGCCTTATTAACATCCATTTGATGCATTACTAAATTATGAATGGCGACTACAGCAACAAGAGTTCTAATAGTTGTTATCTTAGTCACAGGAGAATATGTGTCACAGTAAGCAATGTCTTTCTTCTATCCTTTCTTCTGATTTCCTTTAAACTTGTCTTTCTTTAAACTTGTCTTTCACAAAAGTACTAGAAGATTCCACAAGGTTAGCTTTAGAAGAATTAATAGATAGAGATTCCATCTTATCCTTAGGTCGTTCAGACTCCTCATCTTTGAGACGATTTGCCTCTTCAATTCTCATGTGACTGATTAGTTCTTGAAGAGTTAAGTTTTTATTCTTGTATTTTAGTTGATTCCTGTAATCACTCCAGGAAAGTAAACTTTTCCAGCAAAATATTAGCCTGAAGAATCTCACACGTCTCTATGACTTCGTTCAAAACATTAGCAATTAAGTTCTCATACTCGTGAACCTGTTCCATGATTGACTTATCACTAACCATCTGAAACTTGATCCACTTTCCAATGACATACTTCTATTTTCCTGCATCATCAACACCATATTTCTTCTCCAAACTGTCACATATGACTTTAGCAGATTTATAATTTATAAACAAATCAAAGAGAGGGTTAATCATATGGTTAAGCAAATGTCCTCTTACTATTTTATTATCCTTTTCAAATTTCTTTTTAGCAGCATCATTAGCAACATCAATATTAGCAGCATTAGAACAATTAGCAACAATATTAGCAGGAGGATCGTTAAACAAAACATAACCAACTTCTAATTGTTCAAAGAAAATTAAAAGTTTCTGGGACCGTCGCTTATAATTATTTTCATCTAAAGGTTCAAACTTTGAGAGATCAGGAAGTGTTTTGTTCAAAGTGGTGGCCATTAGTCAATATTATATGCTAAATCGCTTTCAAATTTGTAAGAAAAATGAGTAGATAATATTGACTAAGACCAAGACGAAAAGAAGAACAGCTTATCAAAAATAATGTGTCGTGGCAAGCCACTGCTTTGAAAGTGATTTCGGCCCGACTGGATGTAAATCGTTAAGGCCGGTCGCTCCCCAAGGTTCCACAGCACCTCCAAATACATGCACTCGTGGCTTGAAGTTTAGAATATGCACAAAACAGTTTCTAGGGAAGAAGAGAAGATGAAGGTATTTTATGTGTTGGATAATTCACAAAGAAGACTAGGAAGAAAGGAATGATTAGCTAGATGTATTCTTGGTTAAGAATTGAGTGATTATGATGGCTAATTCATAATCTATTTATAGGAAATTGAGGAGGTTGCATGTATGACAAGTGTCGAGAGACTTTTGATACTTGTCCCATTATGTTAGTCCACTTGGCTCCAATATTGACAAGTGTATCTTGTCTTCCATGCATGAAGACATTTGGCTCCAATATTGACAAGTGTATCTTGTCTTCCATGCATGAAGACATATGGTAGATTTGCATAGCCATTTGCTCAAGTCATTCAACACTTGGCTTTAAGGCTTCATGCACGAGGTCACTTGGAAATAAATAAACAACTCATGGATATTGGTTGTAAATGAAATTTCAAAAAAAAAATTGACTTTGCATTATAAATAATTCCAACAATGTATCCGTGCAACGCGCGTGCACTAAGCCTAATTTAATGTAAAAGAGGTTAGAATGATGTCCGTGTCTGAGGTCGTCAAATGTAGATACTTACAAAAATTAACACAAATTCTTTATATTCATTTATTTGAAAGTTAATTCAAACAAACAATCTCCTTCAAATCCCCATCTCAACCTTAGAAGTTAGAACGTGTAACTGGTAACGTTGGAGTCGGTCATACATATTACCCTCCCCAGACCCCACTTGTGGGATTATACTGGGTTGTTGTTGTTGTTGTTAATTTGTTAGTTCCCCACCCCACCCCCACCCTTTAATTATTTACAAGTCCCTTGATAGATGGATGATCTCAGGACTCAATTTTGGTCTTCCTCTCAAACGTCCAAATTCTGTATTTTCACATACCTACGGAGTTGTGGCGGAAAAATGGATAAAAGAAAATAATTAATACTTATATTATCCATTAAAAAATAAATTAAACAGGTCAAATATGAATAAGAACCATATTATTCACTTAAAATATAGATAACCAACTGATGACTAACGCATCTAACTTTTATATTTGTAAGTCTCAAATTGAGAGTTACCTCAATTTATTAGGATACAAAAATTCTCCCAAAGTGATCATATTCAAAAAGGCATAAAAAATATATTTATCCATAATTTCGCCAGTTAACCCTTTTATTTATCTATATTAAATATGGGTAATTGTTTTTACATTATCTGTTTTGACCCATCTCATATTTGACTCGACCCGCCCGCTGCCATGCTTGAGAGTTAAAAGGAGTCCAGATTAAGGCTAGTGAAACAAACGATTCTCTAATGCATTTTCGATAACGCGAAGGACAAGGCATTGTTCTCTAATGCAGTTTCCTCTTGACAAACGATTTTGCCTTCTAAATACCTTGAAAGCCATTTGAGAAATGATATACACTTGGTGAGGCTTATAGGGAGGAAAAACATCACCTCACCTGCATATATCTGAATCTTTTCCGCTCACTCTGTTCCAAATACTGAAGCAAGCATAGACTATAGGTGAGAGACATGGACATCAGCAGGTTTACTTCAGATTATGACAATGAGACACTACCTTAGGATGGTGAGCACAATAATCCAAGCCAGTGTTCTTATTTCTCCAACAATTCAGCAACTTCCAGAAGCAAACCAGAGGTGAACATCTTGCGCAGTAACAAATTCAACAGGAGAAATTAAGAGCACCTGACTAAAGGCGCTCATCATCTTCCCTCTTGATACTCATCCCTTCTGTAACTTGTAGATTAAGTAGCTGCTACCTTATCTATACATTCAAGTTGTTCTTTTTAACTGTAAATAGTCATACAGTGGACTTCTATTTCTAAGTATCAAGACGCTAATAGCATCGTGCAGCAAATCAATGAGGTAATGACCTAAAAAGATTAAAATTCAGGGAAAGCAGATTATGTAAATGATCTGTAGTAACATTCTTATGGAAGACAGTAAAGATTAAGCTAATGTAGTATGTGTTTACTACTACAGCAGAGAAATACGAGAGGCCTAATTTTTTACATCAACAAATATCCATCATATGAAAAACTTTAGATGAAAGAAAAGGAATTAGAAGGGATTGGACAGTCAGTGTCACTGCACTCCCAATAGAAGGGTGCAAGCTACTTCTAGATAAGGCAACAACGAACAACATACAGAGATGAAACAAGCTTAATGTATACGACTCCACCCATTAAGATGAGTCAGATAACCCAAAAGTCGGTAACAGCCAGCCTCTTTCTTTGCCGAGCTCCACATAAAACGTGAATTTATCCTTTGCATTCGGAATGTCAAGAGCCAAGTCATCAAGTCCATCCTTGATCCTCCCAAAGCCTTTAGTTATCTGGTTGATGGTGATAAGCCCCTCATTAAAGCACTCTTGCAGCAAATCTAGCATCCTATCATTCTTCTTCTCCATTGCCATAACCAAAGCTTTCTTCACTACCTCATGATTGAAGAATGGCATCCCAATATCCCTAATGCATTGGCAAGCTTCACTGATAACACCACCACTTTCAAATTCCTCAAGAAGTTTCTGTATCTTGTCCTTTGCATCCTCCACAGCCCAGCCAGTCCCACCACCCCAACACCTCAGGATCCTTTCTCCAGCATGGCGTGCAGACAAAAGTGACTGAGCCAAACAGACAGTTTCGACACCACTGCTGCAATTTGGTGGCAACCTGTTCGTTATCTCCTCCATATTCAGTGGAGCAAGGACATCATCTATTACAGCCCTAGCAAGGAAAAGGGCTAGTTCATTGGAAGCATCTAAAATGTCAAGTGCAGTATCTTCTGCGGATTCCAGCAGCATCACAAAGCCATTCACTATGTCTTCAGTAGAAAAAATCTCAATATGAAGTGCAGAAAGCAAAACAGATGCCATTTCCTTTTCCTTGTTTTTTCTGTCCATGGCAAGGGTGATTAGCTTCTTCAGAAAAACAGGGTTATACTCAGGTGCCCCCAAATCTTCCAGACTTTGGATTAGCTCTGGAATGTCATCCGAGAGGAAGTATTCATGGATTATATTAACAATTTGTTTTTTGTACTGCTTCACGTTTTGATCATCTGGACGATTTGCTTGCCCATCTCCACCTGAGGCTTCTAGAAAAGATGCATCAAGCCATCCATCAGAGACTGCCCGGGGAACAATTGACTGGAACAACATTTTAGCAGAAGGAATATCAAGACAAAGATCATCAATACTCTCAGCCAACCTAGAAAATCCCTTCACCATTTGACTGGAACTTATAAGACCCTCTTCTGCAGCCTTCTTTAGAAGTTTCAGGATAAGTGGCTCAGCAGACTGCATCTCCATGGCTAAAACCAAAGCTCTTTTGACAACTTCATGATAGAAAAAAGACACTTCCAATTTTCTTATGCATCTGCAAGCCTCAGCAGTGTCTCCACTCTCAACATATTCCCTCAAAAGGTCAGCAATTCTTTTCTTGACTTCCTCTACAGTGAAATGGGTGCTGCCACCCCAGCGCCTCTCAACAAGTTCTGCATGGTGTGGAGCTGAGAGATAGCTCTTCTCAGCAGTTTGCAGCACCTGACGCCCCTTGTAGGAGTCTGGGAGCATTTTTCTGGCTCTGGCAATAAAAGCTGGTGGAAGAATGTCATCAACCACAGCCCGTGCGATGAATAATGCAAGGATATCAACAGTATCTGGTATGTCCACTGCCAAGTCATCAGCAGACTCCAGAAGCATGAAAAATCCCTGACTAATCTGGGTAGGATTGATGACATCAGCATAAAGAGCAGAAAGAAGAACAGAAGCCATTTCCTTCTCCTTATCATGCCTATCCATTGCCATAGAAACAAGCCTCTTAATAACATATGGGTGATACTCAATCGAACCTAACTCCTTGAGATCAGATGCAGCAACTTCAACGTCAGCAGTGTTAAAGTATTCCTCTACAATTGAAACCACAGATTTCTTGTAATCATCTAATGGATCAGAGACAGCAGTTGAAACAAGCTCATATGGTTCCTGTTCAGTAACAGCCAATACATGAGACAACATCAATATAATAAACCTTACTGTTCTTCAGTTCCAACAAGCTCATATGGTTCGTGTTCAGATATAGTGGAGACGTAAGACGGCATTAATATAATAAGAGATAATACATAAATTACCCATCAAACTTGTCCGGAAAAATCATTTACACGCCTTAACTTTACGGGCGACCTATGTCCCCCCTATTCTTGTTTGGGGTGAATTTAAGACCACCCTAAATGGTGACATGGCAAAGAGAGTAGCTTCACTCTCCCAATCTCACGTGAAAGAGGGAAATTTTGTTACTATGTAGGCCCCTTTTTCATTTACTTCTTCTTTTTTTATTTTTTTCTCTATTTGTTTTCTCTCTCCACCTTTTCTTCCATGAATTTTTTTCTTCAGTTTTTAATAAAATATTTTCTTTTTTTAAAAACAGAAAAAAAATATTTTACAACAAATTATTTTCGCTTTTGAAAAAGTTTTTTTTCTTCATTTTTTCAGTTTTTTAAAGTATTTTTTTGTAAAAACTATTTTGTTTGTAAAAAAAAGGAAAAAATCATTTTTTAACAAAATATATTTATTTTTTAAAAACTGAAAAAAAATTATTTTCAACAAAATATTTTCGCTTTTGAAAAATATTATTTTTATTTTTTCAGTTTTTTAAAAGAATTTTATTTGTAAAAACTGGAACAAATTTGTAAAAACTATTTTTTTTGTAAAAACAGAATAAAATCATCTTTAACAAAATATCTTTATTTTTTAAAAAACTGAAAAAATTATTTTCAACAAAAATATTTTCGCTTTTGAAAAATATTATTTTTATTTTTTCAGTTTTTTAAAAGAATTTTATTTGTAAAAACTGGAACAAATTTGTATAAACTATGTTTTTTGTAAAAACTGAAAAAATTATTTTCAACAAAATATTTTCATTTTTGAAAAATATTATTTTTATTTTTCAGTTTTTTATAAGAATTTTATTTTATAAAAACTGAAAAAATAAATTTGTAAAAACTATTTTTTTTGTAAACATAAAAAAACATTTTTAACAAAATATCTTTGTTTTTTAAAAACTGAAAAAAATATTTTCAATAAAATATTTTTCGTTTTTGAAAAATATTATTTTTATTTTTTCAGTTTTTTAAAAAAATTTTATTTTGTAAAAACTGAAAAAAAAAATTGTAAAAACTAATTTCTTTTTGTAAAAACAGAAAAAAATCATTTTTGATCAGATTTTGACACGTGGCGCACGTGTACTACACACCCCATCCCATCACAGGACTGATTGAGTGTTAACAATGGGGTATTAAATTCACCCCAAACAAGAATAGGGGGGACATAGGTCGCCCGTAAAGTTAAGGCGTGTAAATAATTTTTCCGGACAAGTTTGATGGGTAATTTATGTATTATCTCATATAATAACCTTCATGAGAGTTACAGATGCACTTCTCGCAACACCGATAACTCCATCAATTATATAGGTAAAACAGAATATAAAATGAATCGATTGGTTCAGCCAAAGGAGCTAGCAGATGGAAATTTAAAATTTCCTTTAAGGATAAGTACTCTGTGTGATCCCTTCCCTTGATCTGTCATTGTAGTATCTAAGATTAGAAGCTAAAATACAGGTCGGAAACTTTAACGTTTGTCAATAACCGCTGCTTAAAACCATTGATTTGATTAGATACAGCATGAAGACAACTGTGCACTAGGACTATTATATAATTCAAAGAAAGAATGATGAGTCTTAGGATGCACAACTTGTTTTTTATGTTACTAATCAGAGGGCAAAAAGTGCAGGCCATAACGAATTAGGAGGCAGGTGTAAACTGGCAGGAAAAGAAAGAAAAAGAAATTAATCATGGCGAATTGAGAACTTAGAAAATAACTTCACAATGCTTTCTGCAGAAATATACCATCGTCATGAACCTTCATTGCGACTCTTCTCTATACAATCATTATGGTTTAGATTAAACATTATTCTTTTGTTTCTTTCTCACCAATGATTCCCGTTCATCATTCTTTAAATTTCTTTTTCTCCATTCTAATCCACAATTGTGTAGTGCAGGCACTAAATCTTTTGAACCTGAAGGGGACATTAATTGTACAATGTAACAATGCCAAAATATGAGAGTGTGCCAAAAAATGTTTTTATTTAATCAGTTATTCAAAAATGCAATATGCGATATAACAAATCTGAAGTTATTTTATCACCCACGGCCAGTATAGCTTTTGTAGGACTCACCTCACCACTATCATAATTGGGATCATTCCTATCAATATGAGATTCACCATCAATTACCAACAACTTTCCCCAGGTGCCTTTCCCACCGGCTCCATCTGCTTTTAACAACAAATGCAGGGAAGCCTTCAGTATATATGCAGAAAAGGATATTGGGAAAAACCTTTTACAAGCTTGCATGATTCTAATGAGAACACTGAAATCTACATCAGAAGGAAGGAAGAAAAGAAAACAAGATCCACTTTAACTTTAAACAAAAGAACATGATGGAGATGCAATTAACTCTAACAAATGTAACTTCATTGCTTAACGGAAGGACAAAATAAACAAACCATACCCAAGATCCTAAAAGGCAAAACCAAATTAACACTACAGTTGCACCTGACAAATGATACTCAAGATTGCATCCCGCATAATATATTAGCACTGGGTTAGTTTTATCATTCATTGGATGCTCCACAGTGTGCTTCAGCAATTCAACTTCTAATCAGCCAAAAACAGTTGGCTGATCTACCTATTGGCTTTTCTCTACCAATAACTATTGGATATCCGAAGCTCAAATGCTGATACAGCTGTCCAAGATTACATCCCGCATATATTAGCACTGGGTTAGTTTTATCAATCATTGGATGCTCCATAGTGTGCTTCAGCAATTCAACTTCTAATCAGCCTAAAACAGTTGGCTGATCTACCTATTGACTTTTCTCTACCAATGACTATCGGATATCCGCAGCTCAAATGCTGATACAGCTGTCCAAGATTACATCCCGCATATATTAGCACTGGGTTAGTTTTATCAATCATTAAATGCTCCATAATGTGCTTCAGCAATTCAACTTCTAATCAGCCTAAAACAGTTGGCTGATCTACCTACTGACTTTTCTCTACCAGTGACTATCGGATATCCGCAGCTCAAATGCTGATACAGCTGTCCAGACTGATATTAAGAAACTACCAACAAAGCAAACAAAACCACCAAATACTTTTTCCTGAAACAGTGTTCAGGGAACACCAAATGTAAGCTATAACAACTATATCCTCTTAAACGTGTGTAAATTTGCATAGACAAAATCACAAGAACTGTATGCATCCCAAAAGCAATATTGACATCGAAGTACCCATACGCCCGGTTCACAAGGATATCAAGACACTCTAATACAACAAATAAAACAGCACCAACAACTACTCGCCAGTCAAGGATTATTTGAAGAGGAAAGACTTAATCTACTCAATTCTTGATATTGTCTAATATATATATATATATATATATATATATATATATATATATGCTTACCGGAGCTCTTGCATCAAATTAACATGAGATAGTACTGTCGCATTATATTCATTCATGTGCTACAGCATTTCCTCTTCTTCTTTTCCTTTTTTTTTTTTTGTGGTCGACACATTAGCTCAATTCCTCCCTTCAGAAAGGGATTAACAATTTCACTCATCATTCGTCATCCAGTTACTTACAATGAATTAGAATAACTTAAACAATATAACTTATTTCAGTCTTAAGCTCAATAGGAAGCACCAGCCGTGGAATATCGTCATGATTCAAACAAAAAGTAATACTCACCCTTCCTAACACGGATGTGTTTTCCCGAGTGTGTACGTCGTACGTGTCTCACACCAGTTCCAGTCGTGGATGCCTTTCCACCGCCTGGTGGTGCCTTCACGCAATGTTCCGACAAGAGAACTGACGAAGAGTTAGGAGAAGATGACAAAACGTCAGCGTTCGGAGGTGCAACATTCAACATCTCCCTCTGTGCTTCAGTCAGAAATCCCTCATTCGACGCCATTTCACAAAACCTGCACACATCAAACAATCAAGTTACAGTTACAAAACGCCGCCGCTCTAAACGGTTAAAAATCACGTAACTCAGTATTTCTTTCTTTTCTGTCCGAGTTTTTACCTCTCTGCACTGCAGTGGAAACAGTGAAGAGAGCGAACGATTCGAAACCCTAACCAGCCACTTGCAAAGCTCCGGGAAACGAACAAAATCCTCTGTTCTTGGCTCGGGTCTCGAGCCAAGAGAGGACAGAGAAAATAGAGAATCCGATCCTGAAATAGTCAACAGAAACACACAACAGCGTAGTGCTGAAACCCTAGATCAATGAACTGGAAAATGATGTGTAGATTTAAACTGTATGAATGAATTTGTGGATTTAGATTGAAAAAGAAAAGTGTGGGGTACTGAATGGAAATGGATGAGAATGAAGAGCATAAATAGGGAGGCGGTTACATTTACACGTCAGCAACGATGAGCCTATCCACGTGGCGTTCGTGCTTAAGCTGAGACACTCTTCGTGGAGCTCCATCTAGCGTGCCCGATTAGGGTTTTGGTTAATTTGAAATTACAGTGATACCCCTCAATTGCGATGGAAGGTTTTTTTTTTTTTGGGAATGGCTCCGGGTCACTTCGATTTGTAGGTTATTTGAAAATGATACATGAATTTTAAACTTTTTTATTTATTGAACTATGATTCTCTTAACTAATAAAAATATCGTTAACCATGCCTATGAGGAGGAGGAGGTATAGATGACATGGCAATAATGCATGTACATCACTCGTATTAGGCGTATAACTTGCAATTTTTTGATTAGTTTTATAAGGCGGAATGACTTCTTGGCCACCTAAACTTATAGGACATTTTGAATTTGAACACTCAAACTCATGATTCCCTTAACTAATAAATTAATTTGACCGTTGACCATGTCTATGTGAAAGAGGGGTCGATGACATGGCAATAACTCGTGTACATCACTTATATTAGGCACGTAACTTGTCATTTTGCTGACTAATTTTTATAAAAGAACAAAAAGGACAACAAAGAAAAAAGAGAAAAAGCAAAAGAACTAACCCTTGTTTCTTCCGTCACCCTAGACCCAACTATACATTTTTCACTCTCTTCTCTCTCATCCCATTATCTTTACGCGTTTCACCATTTCTATAGGAATAATTTGATGATACTCATCAAATCAAGTTTTACACACTTGTTTAGTAGAATTCTTTTTGTTTTTGTTTTTGTCAGTTTCTTCTCTTTTTTTCTCTTATTAATAAAGTTCTCAACTTTGTAATTCACAACGAGATTTGGGTTCCTAAATACAATGATATGGGTCTATGTTAAAAGACTCGGAATCAAGAATTCGGAAAAAATAAATTCAAAACAATTTTGCCTTTTTAACAATTTTTCTGTTGTGTAAATTGAGATTTGGATCTTTTTTGATAATACCATTGGAGAAGACATCGGCTAAAGCATTTCGTCTAGCATCATTTTTTTAGATCTGCTCTTTAGATTGTTTCAAGAGTGAGAATTTTGAGAAAGAATAAAGGATAATCAGATAGAGACTCAATTTTGCTGCTCACTTCTTTTTTTAGTAATATGTTGTTCATGTTCTCTGATCTAATTTATTGCCAGTGTCAAAAGTGAAGCACTGATATTTTTGTGTGAGAAGAAGTAATGAATAAGGATTTTCATAGAGGCATTTAAAGAAAATAATTTAGGAGATTTTGTTGGCAAAATTTGAAGGTTTTCTGGATGCATTCCCATAGTGATGAAAGGATGCTTAAGAGAGTAGAAAAGAAGGATAAAGAATTTTAAATTTTGAGAAATTAATTCTTATAAAATGGGACATACTCATTACACGTGTGAAATAATAAAAGGCTTAAAATGTGACGTGTCATCTTTGTCAACGCAGTTGAGGATCACGCGTTAGTGGGAGCATTTATAATAACCAATATATCAAGTAGGGATGTTCAAATGGGAAAGTTGCAAGTTTGTCTATCAGCTTTACAAATGATTACAAGTTTAAGTGACCAAGATGTCATCGCCTTTTTATAAAAGAACAAAAAGGACAATAAAGAAAAAAGAAAAAAAGCAAAAGAATCGTTATTTCTTCCGTCACCCCTCCCTTAGGTCCAGCTACACCTCTTTCACTCTCTTCTCAATTTCATCCCATCCTCCGTCCAACTTCTGTTTCAGTATCAGGATAGGAATAATTCAATGGATACTCATCAAATTCAAATTGGAAGACACTTGTTTAGTAAAATTATTATTTTTTGTCACTTTCTTCTCTTTTTTCCTCTTATTAATAAAGTTCTCAACTTTGCAATTCACAAAGTGATTTGGTTTCCTGAATTTAGTGACATGGGTCTTTGTTAAAAGGGTAAATCAAGAATTCAGAAGAAAAAAATTTAAAATAATTTTGTCTTTTTGGTAATTTCTCTGTTGTGTAAATTGGGATTTGGATGTTTTTCGATAATACAATCGGAGAATATGATCGGCTAAAACATTTCTTCTAGCATCTTTTTTTTTAGATCTGGTCTTTGACTGAGTCAAGAGCGAAAATTTCAAGAAGAAAAAAGGATAATCACAAAGGATAAGGACTCAATTTTTCTGGTGACTTCTTTTTTTCGGTGGTATGTCGTTCTTGTTCTCTGATATAGTTTATTGTTGGTATCAAAAAAGTGAAGCACTGGTATTTTTTCTATCAATCTTGTTATGGTGGTTGTATATGTTCAAAATTGAGCTTACCCTTTTGTATGACTTATTGAGACTCGAACATGATAGGTCAAGGTTCAACCTCGTGTTATATCGAACCATGGTGCAAAGTTAGATTACTGAGCTCGTGACCTAAAGACCGATCAAGATCGAAACCGAGCAAGAGAGGGATCAAACAAGATCGAGCGAAGCTTAACGAGCCAAATAATAGAAAGTCGAAGATCTGCAATCAAGCAAGTATCACGGCAAAAATCCCGGCATGTAGCAAGAAGAGGTCGATTAATTAGCTAATCATGAGATTTCTTACCCCATATAGAATTGTATCATAATATAACACCCCTACTATATAAAGAGGGTCTGATAATTTGTAAAACATATCATATTAAGCAATATACTGTCATTTTCTAGCTTTCGTTATCTTGTTACTTTGTTCATAAGTCAGTTGAAATATCTTTAGGTTCAAGGGTGAACGAACTCGAGGGACAAGGCTATTCAATTTGTGTAGTTTGTATTTATTCTTTTATCGTCAATTTCAATATTAATTTACTCTTCTTAATTTGTACCAAGTTATATTCGTATCCTTAAAACCGCGTATAACTTTAATTGGTATTCGATTTTAGGGTAAAAAGTTTGGCGATCACCGTGGAGCTGAGGATAATAGTGGTTACGTGGTACAAACTTTCGTAACACACATTATTTTACACTTGTTCTTCGAAGTATCTTTGATTACAGGACTAAAAATATCAAATTCTCGGTCAACACCTCTACACGTTAACAATAATTTCAGTCACCACGGCAAAAATGATAACATAACACAAAGGAATGATGTACCCCCGGTTGGCCTTGATGAAGTTCCGGATGTGTATCCAATCACTGTCAGTTCACATGTAGCCATCAACAAAAATTTGGTCATGATCTCGAAGGCAACATCCGTAGCGATGCTCGATCAGCCGCTCAAAGCGCACATGGCAGTGAAGATGAAGGTATCAGCCTATGGGTGATCTTCAAAATATTGCAAGCTCAATAGACAGCAATAGCCCAGCTCCAAAACTAGAATCACACACCAAGAAGGGTTGAGCTCAAGCCATCCCAGGAAGTTGTACACGGGGTCGAGTCGGTTTCAAAGAAATCGAGCGAGAAAGAATCGGAGACCAATCCTGCTATCATTAAGATGCTTGAAGAACTGAAAAGGCGAATAGAGTCAGGGGAAAAGAAGATCGAGGCAAATGAGAAGAAGTTGGAAATTTATAACTCTGGGTTCGATCAAATCCCAGGGGCACCATCAATATTGAAAGGAATGGACTCTAAAAAGTTCGTACAAAAATCTTTCCCCTCGAGTATGGCTCTGAAGCCAATCACTAAGAAGTTCCACATGCCTGAGTTCCTAAGAATAATGGAACGATCGATTAGAATGAGCACGTTACCTCTTACACGTGTGCTATTAAATAGAATGACCCAGAGGATGACGAGATCGAATATGTCTTGCTAAAGAAATTCGGGGAGACCCTATTTAAGGGTGATATGATATGGTACCATAATTTACCGCCTAATTGTATTGACTCATTTGATATGCTTGTAGATTCTTTCATAAAGGCACCTGCTGAGGCCATCAATGTCAAAACCAGGAAGTCGGACCTTTTCAAGGTAAAGTAGAAGAACAACGATATGCTTAGAGAATTCGTGTCTCGATTCCAAATGGAACGAATGGACCTGCCACTGGTCATTGATGATTTGGTTGATCAAGCTTTCACTCAAGGACTCAACGTTCGAAGTTCAGTAGCTTCACACCAGTTGACGTAGAATTTGATAGAATACACGACTGTTACTTGGGGATGTGCATAATTGGTATAAATAAAAGATTAGGATCGAGGCCGATCAAATTGAGGCTCTTTCTAGATCCGTTTACCCTATTAGAACCATCGATAAAATCAAGAGGGATATTGACCGAGAACCGAGGTCGAATAGAGATAGATACTAGACGTATAAAGAAGATCATAAGAGTAGTGAACCTGGGGCAAAATTCTGCACATAATAAAAGCATCAATAATCTAGGTCAAAGCTCATAAGGACTCATGAGAAATAACGGCTTTGGTAGATTTATCGGTCCCAAAGAGGCACCACGATTATCGGCGTACAACTTTAATATTGATGCAGCTGCTATCGTATCGGCCATTGGACGCATCAAAGATACCAAGTGGCCTTGACCTTTTCAAACTGATCCCATATAGAGGGATCCCAACCAAATATTAAAATATCATGGCACGCATGGCCACAGAACGGAGGATTATCGATAATTGAGATAAGAAGTGGCCCGGTTATTCAACAATAGGAACATTCGAGAATTTCTAAGCGACAGAGCTAAGAACCATTTCAGAAATAGATATTCCAATAAACAAAATGAACAAGGCGAGCCCCAGCACGTCATCCATATAATCATAGGAGGGGTCGATGTTCCTCAAGACCTGATGATAAAACACACCAAAGTATCAATCACGAGGGAAAAATGGACTCAAGGTTACATACCAGAAAAGACATTATCGTCCAATGACGAAGATGTAGAAGGAATCATGCAATCCCATAATGATGCACTAGTAATTTTGGTACTCATGAATAAAACTTGAGTTTAATGTGTGCTAATTGATCCAGGCAGCTCGGCCAATATCATTCGATCGAGGGTCGTAGAACAACTCGGCCTACAGGACCTATCGCACCTACGACCCGAGTGCTAACAGATTGAATATGACTTTTGAACCTACTAAGGGAGAAATAACATTGCAGGTAAATATAGTTAGTACCACCCAAGAAACCAAGTTTTATGTAATCGAGGGGGACATTAGATACAATGCCATGTTCAGAAGACCATGGATCCACAACATAACGGTCGTGCCCTCGACCCTTCATCTGATATTAAAATTCCCAACACTAGAAGGGGTAAAGATGGTTTACGGGGAACAAATCTCCTCAAGGGAGATGTGATATTCTAAACGTCAATACCACACGAGAGGGGTTGATTTATGTGGTACCCAATTTTCGATCTAAAAGAACATGGTTCTTCTAGGTGTTCTAACTACTACTGTTACAGAATTAAAAGTACAGAAAATAAAGAGCATGTAGATTTTTACATGGAAAACACTTGGCTCAAAAGGTGAAAAACCCACGATGTACTACTCAGTAGGAGTTTTCCAAACATCTACTAAAATTACTAAGCCAAAACAACATTTACAAAACTCTTGCAAACCTATGGATTAACTCTAATCCAGTATGGCACACAGCCTCAATTGTTGCGATACTTTCAAGTTAACACTAACTTGAATACTCAAAGTATCTAATAAATTGCTTCTATGAAAGTTGGAAAGGTACAACTTTAAACCACCTACTACAATTGAACTAGAATAAGAATAAACACAATGAAACTGGTTCTTCTATCTCGTTCAAGTAGCTTCAAGAGTGCACACTTAAATCTCACATAAATTACTTGCAAATTTTTTTTTCTCTTTTGCTCTCAATTTGGTTTAACTTCTACGTATGTGCAATACCTGTAAAGAGACAATCACAGTTATTGAATGACTTAGTAATTAGTGTTTTATTGAGCATCAATTGTTGATCTTCCATCGAAGTTGAGTCCTTGAACAATACTAACTCCAACCTTATCCTTTATCCGGATTGTGTCATCTTCCTGTAAGGAGACTTCCCCTCCTCATCCAATATGCAACCTTTTCGATCAGTTCAGAAGATATTACTGCTTGATCCTTGAGACTTATCTTCTTCACGTGCATAACATATATAGGTTGATAAACACTGTGTCTCATATGATGGACATGGTCCATGACTGAGTTCATTTGTCATTCTTCAAAACTTCACCTGAACTTGGGCCAAGAAATTCCCCTTTTTTGATGATGACAAACTCTGTGCTTTTACTACTTAAAGAACCTGTAAGAACTCAGCTTAACCATCAACATTATAATTTAGAGTTTTAATTTATCATCAAGGACCAAGTTTAATTAGGTTATAAATATCAAATTATTCAGAATAAAGAGTAAAGCAAAATATCTCTTCCCCCTTTTGGCATCATCGAAAAGTTGTATACACATTGTGAATCCTAGATTTATATAATTACTCATGGCCACTGGGGCAAGTGCAAGTGAAAACATGGTTCAATTAATCAACAACTAACAAAAACTTAAATATTAAGATCAAAATCTTCATAGAACAAGAGAAAAACAATTTTCATTAGTAAGAATATGTTTCAACCCACAAACCAGAAAAAGAAAGAAAAACTTCCAAACATGAGAAACAAAAATAGAAAAAACCCCCAAATCTGGGTCATTGGGGGTTCTAGATGGGTGTAGAAGACAAGAGTTAGACATTCTAAGGTTTGGAGGAACTAGAGGGCTGGGTTCGGAGAAGGTTGAGCATATTATGAAACATTACATCACTCTTCTCCTTTTCCTTTCCTGGCTCAGCTCTAATGCCATATCTCTCAGTTTCCAATTCAGCAACACGAGCCTGCAGCCTAGCAATTTCAGCATCCTTAGTTCCACATTTTTTAACCAAAGCCTAACATTGTTGTTCACAGGAGTCTTCATAGATGAACCAGGTTCAACTAAGGTGGTATTTACTGGATAGTCACAAGCCATAAGAGTCTTGACACCTAAGTTTTCCTTGCTTGAGGCCATATCCCATTTATTCAAAGGCACATTCAGCCTTTCCAAAATAGTAGTCAATAGGAATCCATATGGAGTGGCATGAGCCTTGGAGCCATTGATGACCCTATCCAGCAGTTGACAATGAAAGCATGCCAATTTATCTACATTCCTCCCACAAGGCACTCCATAAAAACTAGGTCCATGTAGTTGGCAATGTGCCTCCTCTCATGTCTGGGCAGCAGGCACTTTTTAACAAACTCAAACAGGACCTTGTGCTCAGCCCTCATCACACTTTTTTGCACAAACCTGGCTTCAGGCACATCTTCAGCAGTTGCGGTATTACAAAAATTTATGTTGATTTAGAGAGCAGTAGGGAGAGAATCCATACAAGGTGACATCTGCCCAGCATAATCATCATATCCCACACTGGGTATGTCTAGAATATCACCCAATTTGGGTGCATCAAACTGCACCTTTACTCCTTTCACCATGATGGTACAACTGTACTCAATCAACTCCTTCCTGGCTAGCTTCCCATCCATTTCAAGGATCATGTCCTTCCACCCTTGTGCAGCTAGGGCATACACCAGTCTTCTCATTCCTGGCTCATCTAGGTCTTTCAACAATCTTCCTTTCAAAATCTCTCTTCTGCCAAAGATGGCAAACCTATCTTGCTCCTTCTTAAATTCCTCCTCTTCTTCTTCTTCACTCCATTCTTCTTCTTCTTCAGTAATTTTTACTTGCTTTCCTTTTACTGTAGATTTAGTTCTTTTGGCCAAAACGGTTTTAGCAGATACAAGCTTAGAGGAAGAAGTCCTGGATCTTTTTGGTTTAGGTGTAGGAACCTCTATAGTCGTTCCTCTTTCTTGATGGACCGGTTCCATCTCCTTCCCTTCTTCTTCTGCGGCCTTAGAACTTTCCACAACCTTTCTTTTCCCTTCTCCTTCTTCTTTTTCTTGCTTTCTTCCAGAGCTTTCTATAACTCCGCTTCACTTTGTTTGACCCTACTTTTAGTAGCTCTTCCCTTTGTTATTGAGTGGACAGTAGGCTTTTGAGATGGTACTTTGCTTTTTTTTGTTGGCTAGGAAGCAGTTGGAGCCTTTTGTGAGGAAGTTTTGTGCTTCTTTGGATCATAATTGGCTCTAACCGTTTTCAAAATGTTAGCTAGGGTTTCCTCAATAGATGAACCAGGTTCATCTTGTTGCTTGCTCAAATGAACAAGCCCTTCAGCAGCCTCGCCAGAACCACTTCCCCCGACTTGTTGCCACTCTCTTCAACACCTCTATAGATAGCAAGAATTTTTTCTTTCTTTTTACTCCCTTCTTACTTGACTCAGCCCCCTTTTACATCTTTCACAGAACCAACCAAAACAAACCTATTATCTACATTTTCAACCACATCAGAAAATACCAAACAAGTATTTACCTCACCAGGGGTTTCTTGATTTTTGACAGTGTCGGAAGACCAATGTTATTCACCTTCGCTGGCAAAAATAAATGCTTCAGACTTAGAGCTGGAGTCATATTCTCGAGCAGGACTTTCCTTCTTCTGGCTAGCCCTTAATTTCTCATTTATAGCTTTTCTTAGAGACACAAAAGCCACAATTTTTCTAGCCAACATTTTCTGTCTACAAAACCTAGGTTTTGGGCAAACACTATGAAGAGTAGATGAAAACCTAATAGAAGGGTATACTGGTGGGGGAGTGCCTGGATTATCTTGGGGGTTAGTCATGGTGAATTATTTCTAGAGAAGATTTGGGAATTTTGAAGAGAAAAGAGATGATCAGGACTGGAAAGGGGTTTTTGACGGTTATGAAATAATGAAGAATGGTGCGGTGAGTATTTAAGGTGATTAGAATTAATAGCTTTTTCAGGAGTCAATTAGGAGTCTAATCAAAGTAGAATTTCGGTCTCTTTAGTGATTATTAGGCATCGCTAGATTTTAGGCAAAAATCCTATTTTTAGAGTTATAGGAGAACAAAACTGGTTCAATGCTCAACGGATAGAATTTCTCGAAGTTTTATGAAAGTAGGACTTCTGCTCATTATTGGAAAAGTAATCTTTCTAATTGTGCAAAGTATAGAAAACATGCCTAAACTTTCTCATGAGCATATACTAATGAACCAGGTTCTTCAAGTAGAACTCTCTTGAACATGCCTCAAATGTCTTAATAGAAAAAACTTTATAAGAGATTGGTGAGTCATATATACAGATGTCACATGAGTATACTGATTAAAGTATGAGACTGAGTAAGAATTGATCTAGATATTTACACAAAGTGAGAACTCCAACCAAAAGAAAACAATTTTCATTTTTTTTCATTGTGCATTCTGAATTGGTCATTTTAGGTAATCTTAATCATCCCTAATTCCAACTTGTTCCTCTCAAAGTTTTCTCTACTCAGTTCTAGTGATGATGTCAGTTATTTATTTATCAGTAGCATACAATTCTATTAAAATCAATCATTTCTCATAGTTATCTCTTAAGAAGTGGTGTCTAACATCTATGTGCTTGGTCTTTTTATGATGAACAGGGTTATTTGTCATACTTATAACACTAGTGTTATCACAGGATATTGGAATACATCCCACTTCAATTCTAAAATCTACCAACTATTGTTTAATCCATAATAATTGAGCACAACAAGAAGCAGCAACAACATACTCAGCTTCAGCAGTAGATAGAGCTACTAAATTTTACTTTTTGGTAGCCCATGACACAAGACATGAACCAATGGAGTATGTCATACCTGAGGTGCTCTTCCTATCCACTAGGAAACCTGCATAATCAACACTAGCATATCCTACTAAATTGAAATTACTACCTTTGGGATACCAAAGACACAGATCAGTGGTGCATTTTAGATATCTTGGTATCCTCTTGACAATCAAGTGAGACTCTTCTGGATTTGCCTGAAAACGAGCAAAAAGCCCTGCATTAAAAACAATGTCATGTCTATTGGTAGTAAGATACAAGAGTGAACCAACCATACCCCTATACAAATTTTGATCAACTGATGAACCAGGTTCATCAACATCTAATTTAGTGGCAGTTGCAATAGGTGTATCTATTTCCTTAGAATCCTCTATTTTAAACCTTTTGATTAGTTCTTTTGTATATTTCTACTGATAGATCATGGTTCCATTTGGACTTTGTTTGATCTGCAAACCTTAGAAGAAGTTAAGCTTACCCATCATGCTTATTTCAAACTCACTCCCCATTAGTTTTGCAAATCCCTTACTCGGCCTATCAGTAGTGGCCCCAAATATTATGTCATCAACATATATTTGCACAACAAGAAGGTCTTTACCTTTTTTCCTTAAGAACAAGGTACTGTCAATTTTACCTCTTTTGTAACCATGCTCTGGTAGGAACTTGGATAGTCGTTCATACCAAGCTCTTGGGGCGTTCTTGAGACCATATAAAGCCTTGTCTAACTTGTACACATGCTCAGGACATTCCTTGCTTTCAAATCCTGGGATTTGTTTCACAAACACTTCTTTCTTTAGGTAGCCATTCAGGTAGGCAATTTTGATATCCATCCGATAGAGAATGAATTTCATGTGTGCTGCAAAGGCTATGAGGAGTCTGATTGCCTATAGTCTTGCAACTGGAGCAAATGTTTCATCATAGTCAATGCCCTCTTCTTGGTTGTAGCCTTGAACCTCTAGCCTTGCCTTGTTTCTTATAATTGTTCCATCTTTAGCAAGTTGTTCCTGAAGACCCATTTTGTACCAATGACTAATCTGTCTTTGGGTCTTGGAACTAAATGCCAAACTTGACTTCTTTCAAATTGGTTGAGTTCATTTTGCATTGCATTTACCCAATTTGCATCCTGCAAAGCTTCAACAACATTATTAGGTTCAATAAGAGACAGGAAAGCATCAAAAGCACACAGATTCTTCAGTTACGATCTAGTTTTGATCCCAGATATTGGGTCAGTGATAATGTTATGAAGGGGATGAGAAGTTTGATACTTGTGAGGTTGCACAACAAACTGGTTTCTGCTAGATGTCTCTCCCATATTGTGTTGCTGAGGAACAGGTTCATGAGAAGGTTCTTCTTGGGGGTTTCATTCAATTTCTCCTTGATTAGTTCCTCCTGTTAGGTTACCCTTATTAGAAGGACCCGTTCCATCACATGTTCCTTCTTTTGATGCCACTTTGACTTGTGTTGGGGATTCAGTCAATTCCTTTACCAATCCAATGGCTTCATCTTCATGTTCTTGTCTCTCAGAAAGAATATTAGTTTCATCAAATACTACATGTACACTTTCTTCAACACATAGAGTTCTTTTATGAAACACTTTATATGCTTTGGTATGTGAAAAATACTCCTTCATCACTTCTGGGATCAAACTTACCTAGGGAGTCTTTTCCATTATTGTGTACATAACACTTGAAACTAAATTCCCTAAAATGGGATATGTTTGGTTTTCTCCCTTTAATTAATTAAGTAATTCATAGGGAGTATTCTATACCAGAGGTATGGTCATGCATCTTATTGATTATGTAACATGCAGTGTTTACCGCCTCTGCCCAGAAGTTGTGGGGCAATTTACTAGAAGGCAACATGGCTCTAGCCATATCCTCAAGTGTTCTATTCTTCCTTTTAACTACTCCTTTTTGTTGAGGGGTCTCAGGGGCAGAGAAATTATAATCTATTCCATTTTCATCATAAAATTCAACAAACTTGAAATTTTCAAATTCAGTTCCATGATCAAACGAAATGGATGCAAGTTGATTTCCTAATTATTTTTGAGTTTTTTTAACAAATGCAATGAACATGTCAAATGCTTCATCTTTGGAGGTTAGAAATAGAACCTAGGTAAATCTAGAATAATTATCAACAAACACCATTACATATTTCTTTCTACCTCTGCTCATAGTTCTCATAGGACCACATAGATCCATATGGACCAGTTCTAACGGCTTGGTTGTTCTTACCATTTTCTTGCTTTGAAGGATGATCTTACCTACTTCCCCATTGCACATGCCTCACAAACTTTATCTTCTTTGAACTTAATATTAGGTAACTCTATCACCAAGTCTTTAAAGACTAATTTGTTAAGCTGATTTAGACTTGCATGGCCAAGTCTTTTGTGACATATGAGGGAATAATTAACCAACACACTTAAGCAAGTGAGTTCATTTTATGAGAGAGTAGACAAATCTACAATATAAATATTGTTAACTCTTTTTCCCTGCAAAACAATCTTGTCATTAGTAAGATTAATCGCAAAGCATTTGGTAGAGGTAAAAGCTACAAGGTTACCTCTGTCACACAATTGTGACACACTTATTAGGCTATATTTCAAACCATCTATCAGGTAGACATTCTCTATGGAATGAGAATCTGTCTTGCCTACCTTTTCAACCCCAATGATCTCACATTTCTTTCTGTTTCCAAATGAGACATTACCTTATTTTAAGTCCTCAAGTGAAAGGAACTAGTCCTTGTTCCCAGTCATATGTTTTGAGCAGGCACTATCTATATACCATATTTGGCTCCTCTCTTTCACTTGGACCTATAAAAGGATATCAAGGGTTAGTCTTAGGAACCCGGACTAGTTTGGGTCCTTTTCTATAGGCAAAAGATGAATCAGATTCCTTCTTGCCCACCTAGGAAACTTGGTTTTTTCTTAAACGGAGGCTTTGTTCTTTTGACTGGCCTTTTCTTTTGCATTACATTCATTTTTGTAGTGGCCAATCTTGCCACAATGTGTGCAGATTTTATTTTCAGGAAGTGTGAGGTACTTGCTTTACGGTCCAATTTTTTAGCTTGAGTCACATAGCGAAGTCCTCTTTTGTTGCTATTGTAATGCTCTTGTAGCCAGGAGAGTGCATCAGAACCCTTGTTCCACTTGCTAGTTATGTCTAGTTCATATTTTACCTTTCCTAGATCTTCCTTTAGGAATTTGATGCATTCATCTTTCTTATACAATTCATCTTTCATTTTCCCAAATTTTCTTCTGGAGTGAGATAAGTATGATAAACTTTCTTCTTCCCTATTCCTAGTTTCAGTTTTAAGTTTTCAGATCTAAGTTCCAGGACACTGTTATCAACTTCAAGAACCTGGTTCTTCAACTCAGCATTTGTGTTATCACTTTCATTAGCCCAAGATTTTATACTTTTGCATTTTGCTTTTAGGATCACACATTCCCTAGACAGAACTTCCTTCTTATTATTAATTATCTCAGACTCCTCAATGAAGTCTAGTAATAGATCAACCAACCTTTCTTTAGACAAAAATTTGATCTTGTCTTTGAGATGAAGAATACTTACCTCTTGTTCATCATCTGATTCTCCGGTGGCCATCAATTCTTGCTCTTCTTTAGGTTCATCTTCTTAGTCATTATATGAGGTTTTTCCCCAAGCGGAAAACATGGCCTTGGTTGAACCTTTGTTCCTTTTTGGTTGAACATGTTCCTTCTTCATCTTCCTTCGTTCAGCATTTTCTTTCTTCCACTCAATTTACCATTGAGGGCACTTCTTGATCATGTGATCAGTTTTACCACACTTGTAGCAACCCTCATTCGTATGTTTCTCATAAGCTCTTGTCTTGTTGAAGGTTATACCTCTTGAAGAACCCTTTCCTCTCATCATGTACTGTTTGAAATATCTGGTGATCATTGCCATCTCATCATCTTCCAGATCTGAACCTTCAACAATTGTAAGAGCTTGGTTTCTCTCCTTCTTGGGTGTATCCGTCTTCATGGTTTGCCTTTGCAGTTCATAAGCAGTAATATTTCCAATTAGTTCATCTAGTATAAGAGTAGCAATATTCTTGGATTCCGGAATGGCAGTGAATTTGCTTTCCCATGAGACTGGTACAACCCTTGTTAGAATTTTCTCAACCTTGTCTTCTTCAAGAAAAATCTTCCAAAAAACTTAAGTTCATTTGTCAGTGTAGTGAACCTAGATCTCTTGGATAGTTTCTCCTTCTTTCATAGTAAAGTTCTTATATTGAGAATACAACAGTGTTCATCTGGACCTTTTCACTTGAGGTGTTCCTTTATGAGCCACTTGCAAAGTGTAATATATCTCTTTAGCAGTAGTACAGATTTGTATCCTACGGTACTCATTGTGAGCACGTGATTTTTGCCCTACATGGGAATTGCTCCCAAAACCCAAAATAAAATAGCCTTGTGTTGTAACTTGATTTCGTAGATTTTGTGTATTCTTTGTTTAACATTAGCACTTGTCTCCACGTGCGTTTATTTGCTAAATTGATCAAAAATACATGTTATAAACATTTAGAAATTAATTGTGCGTTCGTAAGAATTAATTGACCACAAAGTGTTTAAAATGAAAAATTACAAAATTCGCATTCTTGTTCCTTGTCATTAGGTGATTTTATTTAAACGTTATTGGTTTGAGTATTATTTAATAGGCATGCAATTTCATTTGTTTAGAATAACTTTTATTTGAATGTGGCCAGTGAAAGAAATGAAGCAAGGGGCTAAATTTGTAAGGAATCCAAGCAATAGCAAGGGGGCTAAAATACCATCCCACCCGGGTCGACCCAGTCTTTTAATAAGATCAAACGATATCGTTCCATTTAAAATAAAATGAACCAAGCCATCGATCAGCATTGATCCAATGGACCACATTAATCACCCCACTTCTTAATCCTGGCCGTTGGATTCTCATCATCCAACGACCGAAATTAGTTAATCTAAATTTCGGATACCTCAAACCCTTATCCCAAGTTCATTTCTCCTTTTCTTTGCCAAGCCCGTTCGTCTCTTACAGAGACAAAATCAAACGCCTCAGATACCACCGTGCTCCGCCCACCGGAAATCGCCCCACAGCAGTTCCGGTGGGCCAAACCTCCCCGAATTTACACCAGCCCTTCTCCTCGAATCTGGCCTTCGTTGGTCTCGAATCTTTCTCGAACGCGTCGAATACTAGATCGAAGTTTGCCGGGATTTGAAATTTTATCCCAAACCACCCCAACTTTGCACCACAGCCTCCCCAGACCCTCCCCACGACCACACCAAGGTTAGTCCGGCTCGAATCTGACCGGAGCCGGTAAAGCCCCAAATCGAGCTCCAGGAACCCTAATTTTAAAAAGGGGATAAATTGATTGGGAATTGAGGTCCAATGGATCTTAATTTAGATGTTCTCAATGGAGAACACCTCAATTAAGACCTGTCTGGCTTCACTAAATCGAGTTCGAATCTGAGCAGCCTACATTTTGAGTTTCTGAGGTAAAACCTCCTCCTTCTTTGTCTATTTTCTTCTGTTTTGTTTGTTTAAATTTAATGGAAATGCAGATGTTCTTCTAAATGATTGTGTTCTTCTCATCCTATTTTTCATTATGTTACTTGTGACGAGTTAGTGTTGTTGAATCTATGTGTCATCATACTTGTTTAAACGGTTCGAATATGTTATAATCAGTTTAGATGATCTCGTCGATTGGCTATATAAGCTTGCTTGAAGCCATAGGGCAATAATGTCTAAAGACTGATTTAAATCCGGAATCACTGTTACATATGATGTTTGGATATAACTGGTAGTGATTCAAGCAGAATTAGCATTTCAGGATTTAAAATTACCTTGCCCATGAATTGGGCTAGTGGAACCTGCTGTTACAGCAGGGCACTTAGCCAGGTATGTACATAAGCAATTTAAATATTAGGACCCCATACTCAGGCATTCTGAAGTGGGAACAGCAGAGAATAACATGGGAATTTTAATTAAGAGTTGAAAAGAAAAGGAATCTCTTGTCTATAAAAGGAGAAAGGAAACAGAACTAGAGGGAGAACTTTTTTCCAGGAGAAAAACATAGATACAATCTGATACAGTTTGATACAACTTACAACAAAAGAAATATAGCAAGAGAAGCTACATTGTTCCATCGATCTTTCTCACTACCTTTCCAGTTTCGTGCTAGAACTCAGCCATTTTTCCTGTTTACTTCAAGGCTATTTGGTTTTAAACTGTCCTGGGTTTTTTTTTTCAAATTCGATTTGATTCACTGCTGTGGGGGCTGTGGTTTGCTGTTATATTGCTTGATCTTCTGTTATTGCTGTGGATTTGCTGTGCTGTATTGTTGCCTACATTGTTGCTGTTTTTTATCCTCCTTTCTCATTCTCTGTTTCCAAATAGCAGCTATCAGGTACACCTTCGTTACTGGTGCTGTGGCTTCAAATTAAAGAGGATGAAAAAATGAAAGAGTTTATGTATCACTGCAATTTCATTTTGTTTTGTTTGTTCATTGAATATTATCCATGTAGAAGTTAACTAGGGTTGTTTGTATCGGTTAAAATCAAGTTGTAATTGATATTATTGTTTCAGAATCGATGGCCTGTTAGGTATTGTAGCATTTAAATATTGAATTACATCTTTAAATTCTGATAATTAGTCAATTTAACAGGATCATATAAGGTTGTTTAACATAAATGTGAATTGAGTTTTAATGTATGTTTCATAGTCATGCGTGAATTGAGTTTTAATGTATGTTTAATAACAATGGACTTTTAGAATATGATAACTGGGTGATGAACGTTTACCTCTCCCTGCTATTTTTGTACTTCAGCCACATTCATAGTAGTTTAGTAGATCGATTATTCCGAAATCTCAAAAAATGAATTTGATTGATTTGTTGTTTTATCACTGCTGGATAGGTGGATTAGATTTTTTTTTTCGATTTTAGGTTGTGTTTTCCTCTAAATTAGTTTATCAATGCAAGTTAAAAATGATTCAATTGGTAAGATAATTTTCAAATTAAATAACAATGACCTATGGGCTGCCAAAGCCACAAATCTGGGCACACTTGGCCCAATTACACAAAAAATGCCCAAGACTGCCACATGATTTTGACGAACGTATGGGCTATCAGCCCAATTTGTTCATTCTTTTGTATTGGGCTTATTTTGAGGCCCAAAGTTCTAAGTACTCATTTAAGTACAACTGAAACAACCCCTTTAAATAAGTTAGGACCATCGTTTATTACGAGAGACCTATTAAATAGAAAATCGTAGTCATGTTAGGTTTGGCCTTTAATAAAAAGTGAGAAGAGCCTCGTTAGAAAATCAAATATCGAGGCCCTCAATTAATTGTTATATAAATTTAGAATTGGAAGAACCGTTTAGTGAATTTCACGGTCTTTCCAAAAGTTAATCAAGACGATAGACTCTTTAGGCACGATTTGTAAATAAAATACCTTCCTAAATATGGGTGCGCATTTATGTGACTCAAATCTTATTCCCGGCGAAACTGAAATACATTAAAGTCATAGGCGTACTGGTTGCGGTGTGATTCAAAAATGTGTTTTCGTGACGTCGCAATTCTTATAAAATTGAAAAGCGGAATATAAAAGCACATAATTAAATTATATAAAGAAATCAGATAAAACAAAAAAGAGCAGTTGAGCGACCGTGCTAAAATCACGGAATCCGGGAGTGCCTAACACCTTCTCCCGGTTTAACAGAATTCCTTATCCAGATTTCTAGTTTCGCAGACTGTATTACGAGTCATAAATTTCCTCGGTTCGGGATTAAACCAGTGACTTGGGACACCATTATTTTCCCAAGTGGCGACTCTGATAAATTAAATAAATTGATCCCGTTCCGACTGTCCTTTAAGTGGAAAAACTCCTTCCCTGATTATTATTATATCCCTTCTCGGGGTGTAGTATTAAACAGTGGCACATTACGTTTATACGTACGTTTGTGAGAAAAAGGAGGTGTGACACTCATCTGTACCTAGTCCACATACAAGCCATTTCTTGGCCTTAGCATTTTCTCCTACTTCATCAGGTCTTCAGCAGTGTAGTCAGCCCTTATCTTTGGCACATCTACTCCTTCATCATTCTTCTTTGTGGTTGCTAAAGGACCATCAGTGACTATGTCTCATAGTTCATAGTATTATCATGTGATGTGATCCTTCATCTTGTTCTTCCACCAAGAATAGTATTGTCCATTGAAAAGTCGAGGCCTGGCAGTGGATTGCCCTTCCCAGTTCCCAGGTGGTGTACTCATGTTGATCTTTTTCTAAGGTATTATCCTCTTCAAGGATAACCCGCTCTGATATCAATTGATTTTCTAAACATCAATACCACACAAGAGGGGGTGATTTGTGTGGTACACAATTTTTGATCAAGAAGAACCCGGTTCTTCTAGGTATTATAACCACTACTGTTAATTAAAAGTACAGAAAATAAAGAACACAGAGATTTTTACATGGAAAACACCTAGCTCAATAAGTGAAAAAATCACGACCTACTACTTAGTAGGATTTTCCCAAACATCCACTAAAATCACTGAGCCAATACAACACTTACAAAACTCTTATAAATTTATGGATTAACTCTAATCACAGTGTGGCACACAGCCTCAACTGTTGCGACACTTTCAAGTTAACTCTAACTTGAATACTCAAAGTACCTAATACAATTGCTTCTATGAAAGTTGTAAAGGTACAACTTTAAACCACCTACTACAATTGAACTAGAATAAGAATAAACACAATGGAAATGATTCTTCTATCTCGTTCAAGTAGCTTCAGGAGTGCACACTTAAATCTCACATAAATTGCTTGCAAAATTGCCTTGCTCTTTTGCTCTCAATTTAGTTTAACTTCTGCGTATGTGCAATACCTGAAAAAGAGAACAATCACAATTATTTAATGAGTTAGTAATTAGAGTTTGATTGAGACTCAATTGCTGATCTTTCATCGAAGTTGAGTCCTTGAATAATACAAACTCCAACCCTATCCTTTATCTGGATTGTGTCATCTTCTTATAAGGAGACTTTCTCTCCTAATCTAATATGCAACCTTTTTGATTAGTTCAGAAGATATTGTTGCTTGCTCCTTGAGACTTAACATTGTGTCTTATATGGTCAACCTGGTACATGACTGAGTTTATTTGTCATTCTTCAAAACTTCACATGAACTTGGGACAACAAGATGTTTGTCGTCGATGAAGTAATTCCAATATAAACACTCTCATCGACAAAGGGCTAAGGTTTGAATGTGAAACAATAATCGAAATAGCAATTATCGATGCCAGCCTCGACCTAATTGAACAATCAAAAGTTTGACAAAGACGACGATTACTGGGTTCCTCAATCATTTATAGTCCTAGATGATTCTGATGCTACTAAATCAACGGTCGAAGAGCTGGAACAGGTCGTGTTGATCGAACATCTGCTCGATCAAAAGGTATACCTGGGCACGGGGTTAAGTCCCCTTAGGAAAAATTTATTCAATTTCTTACAATTAATATGGATTGTTTAGCTTGGTCCCATCTCGATATGTCAAGGATCCCACAGGAGATCACTACTCATAAACTTAGCTTGGACCCAAAGATTCATCCGGAAAAGCAGAAAAGGAGAACCCAATCCGAGATCAAGCATGCCTTCATCAAGGACAAGGTAACTAAACCCCTTAAAATAGGGTCCATCCGGGAGGTCAAATACTTGGGATGGTTAGAAAATGTATTAGTAGTTCCTAGAAAGGGAACAAACTAAGCATATGCGTGGATTATAAAGATTTAAATAAGCCATGCCCCAAATATTCCTTCCCTGTGCCTAACATCGATCGCATGATCGATGCCACTTCCGGCCATGAGATTCTTAGTTTTCTCGATGCCTACTCCGGGTATAACCAAATACAGATAAACCCGAATGATCAATAGAAAACCTCTTTCATCACTAAGTATGGCACTTACTGTTATAATGTAATGCCATTTGGATTTTGGAAATGTTGGTGCCACTTATCAACGACTAGTAAACCCAATGTTTGAAGAACAAATAGGGAAATCCATGGAAGTTTACATTAATGACATGTTATTTAAGTCCCTGCGAACAGAGGGCCATTTAAAGCATTTGAATGAGACCTTAAGTATATTGAAGAAATACAACATGAATCCGAACATAGAAAAGTGCATATTCGGAGTCGGATCGGGTAAATTAATCAGGTTCATGTTGTCCAACCGAGGAATCGAGATCAATTCCTACAAGATCAAAGCTATCGAAGATATCACTGTAGCGGATATTGTCAAGGTTTTACAAAGGCTAACCGGGTGCATTACGGCATTGGGGCGATTCATCTCTAGGTTTTTCGATAGAAGTTATCGATTTTTCTCGTTGCTGAACAAAAAGAACCACTTCACGTGGACTCTAGAATGCTAACGGTCTTTAGAAGAACTTAAGCGATATTTATCGAGCCCACTATAATTTCACACGCTGGGGGCATACAAACAACTATACTTGTATCTAGCAATATCAGAAATAGCGGTAAGTGGAGTCCTAGTCCAAGAAGAATGAGGTACGCCATTTCCACTTTATTATGTTAGTATGACTTTAGGTGAGGGCAAAACCAAATATCCTCACCTAGAAAAATTGGAACTCGCCTTGCTAAGTGCTTCTAGAAAACTAAAACCATATTTTCAGTGACATCCTATATGTGTTGTGACAACCTACCCTTTATGAAATGTAATACATAAATCCGAACTCTCGGGATCATTGGCCAAATAGGTCATAGAAATCAGCGGGTACGATATCGAATATCAACCCCCAACAACCATTAAATCTCAAATTTTGGTAGATCTAGTGGACGACTTTACCCTGGACCTAATACTCGTAGTCGAAAGAGAATTGTTGGTAAACTCAGGAATGTCTTGGAGAATATGGACCCTCTTCACGGATGGTGCCTCGAATGTAAAAGGTCTGAACTTCGCATCATACTGAAGCCACCCACATGCAATATATTTAGACAATCTATTAAAATTGTAAAATTGACTAATAACAAGGACAAATATGAGGCCATAATTGCAGGTCTCAAACTAGCCAAAGGCTTGAGGACGGAGGTGATCGAAGCTAAACGTGACTCCCTCCTTTTAGTAAACCAAGTAAACGAAACGTTCGAAGTTAGAGAAGAACAAATACAAAGGTAGATGGAAAAGTTACAGGTAACATGACATCGTTTCAAAGAGTGGACTTTGCATCACATCCCGAGATCAAAATAGTAAAGTCGATGCCCTTGCAAACTTAGGGTCTTCGGTCAAATATGTCGAGCTCAACTCGGGGGCGGTCATACAACTCATAAGGTCGGTACCAGAGGAAGGTCATGATGAAATAAACTCACAAGTTTAACTTGGGATTGGAGAAATAAATATATAGAGTATTTGAAGACCGGGAAACTTCCTTCAGATCCCAATGAACCGAGGGCTCCGCGCACAAAGGTAGCCCGATTCAGCTTGTCCGAAGATGGAACTTTGTTCAGGAGATTGTTCGATGGCCTACTAGCAATATGTCTAGGACTGATTGATACCAAATATGTTTTGACGGAAGTTCACGAGGGCACTTACGGTAATCATTCAAGCACCGAATCATTGGTTCAAAAGGTGATCAAATCCGGCTATTACTGGATAGACATGGAAAAGGAAGATAAAGAGTTCGTAAAAAAATGTGATAAGCGCCAAAGGTAAGCTCCGATGATTCGACAAGGCGGGGAGTCATTGCATTCGGTTTTCTTACCATGGACATTCATGAGATGGGGGATGGACATCGTCGGCCCTCTTCCATCATCATCGGGTAAGGCTCAATTTATCTTATTTATGACTGACTAGTTTTCTATATGGGTTGAACCACATGTATATGAGAAGGTCAGGGAGAAGAAAGTCATCAAATTCATTTGGGACCACATCATATGTCGGTTCAGGATACCATACAAAATTATATATGGCAATGGAAAATAGTTTATCGGCAGTAAAGTGACCAAATTTCTCGAAGACCATAAGATCAAAAGGATCTTATCGATACCTTACCACCCAAATGGGGACAAGCCAAATCGACCACCAAACTATAATCCAAAACCTAAAGAAAAGATTGACCGACACTAAGGGAAAATGGAGAGAGATCTTCCCCAAAGTTATTTGGGTATATCGCACAACTTCAAAGTACAATGCCGGGCTACATCATTCTCATTGGTTTATGGCGCCAAAGCTCTAATACCAGTCAAAGTTGGGAGTTGAGTATCAGACTCTGATAAGCAACAAAGGAATCAAATAACGAGGGTATGAATACATGCCTAGAGCTATTGGATGAAAGGCGTGAAGTTGCCCTAGTTCGACTGGCCGCCCAAAGGAAACAGATCGAGAGGTATTACAATCAAAGGATCAACCTTTAATACATCAATGTCAGGGACTTAGTACCAATGAAGGTCACGCTAAGAACCCGAAACCCAAACGAAGGGAAATTGGGTCCAAATTGGGAAGGACCATACCAGATTCTCGAGGTCACATGGAAAGGATCCTATAAGCTCAGAATGACAAATGGAGAACAACTACCGAACAATTTTAACGTAACTCACCTTAAATGATATTACTGCTATAGTATGACCCCATTTTAATACTTTCCATTTTTGGACTAACACTTGTAGATGATCGACAAAGAGAGGCACAAAGTCTTTATGTCTAAAAGCACGTGTTGCACTCTTGTTCTATTAAACCATTTTTGTCCCAAGGTTTTTAACGAGGCAACAACGGATAGAATCGAAGGTCGATCACAAATCGGTGTTGAATACAACACTAATAGTGTTTGAGGTTCCTCTATAATCAACCTCGAATTCTAAGGGGCATTACCCTCGGATGTCAACTTTTTTTGAGGAAATTACTTCATTATAGAAGGGTCTCGATAGGTCAGACTTGTTGTAATGCCCAAATGGTCAAATGAACCATGCCCACATAGGTTGCTCGAGCCCTATACGCATGTGTAACTATTTTTCATAAGAATAAAGATAAGTACTTTCCTTGTAGTTATATTATGTCTTAGAAAAATTTCCACTTTACAGTTTCGTACATTCGATCTATTAAGGAAACAAGATTCAGGGACGATTATAACAAGAGTTCGAATGATCACCCCCACACTCGAGGGCTGCCATCCGAAAAATAAACTCAAACAGATTGAACTATTAATCGTCGGGGGAATAAGACCTCTTAGCCCAATAATTTTAAAGGCTACTTTCCTTGCAATTATCTTATGTCTTAGAAAAAATTTCCACTTTACAATTTCGTACTTCCAATCTCTTAAGGAAACGAGCTCAAAAGCTATTTATAACCAGAGTTTGGATGATCACCTCCACACTCGGGGACTGTTGTCCCAAAAACAAACTCGAATAGATCAAACTATTAATCATCGTGGGCATAAGACCTCTTAGGCAACCCCCAATTTTAAAGGTTGCGGCCATACCCACTCGGGTATTGTTGTCTTAGGGAAGCTTGGAAAACTCGGGAAAACAAACTCACTAGTCTTCGCCCAAATTAAAAGGCTACAACCGCATTAACACGACTCGGAGATGTTTGGGAACCGTAACAAAAAATAGGCCTACGAAATTTTCATAACTAGTTTTAAAGGCTACCATCGGCAAACTATAGTCTGAGTTACTTACTTTAGGAGAAGGTTCTCGGTAACACCAAACCACCAAGATAACTCAAAACTAAAACTAATATAAAGGCAGGGTTGTTCGAACTTACACAACCTAAGGTATTTTATGCTAAGGCTTTCCGACCTTTGTGAATACAAGTAATAAAGCAAAGGAAAAATTCGAAAGCTTTATATATATTTACCTAATAGTCTTTTTACAAAAGCCAAAATGGTTTAATTCAATTTTTTACAATGGACGAAACGGACTCAAAAAAATGCAAACAAAAGCAAAAAATTATAAAGGCCTAAGTGGCGTGGTCTTCATTAGAGGCACCATCTTTGCCCTTGGGATCTTCCCCGCCTTCAGACTTGCTTAGACTGTCTGAATCTTCCTTGGGAAAGGCCAGCTTCTGACCCATGGCTTCTTCTGCTTTAGCATTCTCGAGTTCGGCCAGTATATCAAAGCCGTAGGCATTGACTTCCTCGAGGTCTTCCCTTCGAGCTTGCCACCTGGCATGATCTACCATGCTTTTGGCCTACGCCTAGATGGCCTCGACATTGACCTTATATTGGGACACTTTGGCATTGGCTTTTGTACTGGCCATGGCCACCTTGAATTTGGCAGCCTCGAGTTCATTGACCAAACTTTCCAATTAGGATTGGAGATCCTCAATTTTCTTGACCTGCACCAAAGCCTTCTCTCTTGCAACTCAGAGTTTGAATCGACCGACTCCACTTATGCTTGGGTAGCTTCCCTTTTTGAGGCTAAGATGTCCATATTTTTCTTGAACTCATCAGCCTTAGCTTGATTGTATCTGCATGTGTCTGAAGCTCCCCGATATGGTCAAGACATTGTCGTACCTACATTATCGAATCATTAGTCACCATCTTCAATTCATCTTCACTATCACGAATCACTCGAAATACCTGCTCAACCACCTCGACATGTTCATCTCGAGCCATTACTAAAGTGCCCTGAAACTTCTCAGTGAGAAGCTTATAGGTGTAACTTTTCATAGAGAGGTCCCGAACCTCAGCCTCATGTGAGTTAATTCCCCCCGATATTAGAGGAAAGCTTTATGATACAACACTGAAGTCTGCAAGCATAAGGGAAGGTGTTATGGTTATTTAACATTGTAAAAGTTAGAATATATAAGAATAAAGACACGCAAAGTTACCCAATTTAATTCTTGTTTGGGCTTTATTGAATAGGAAGGGGGTTTCACCTTGTCCATCATTACTTGATCTTCTTTAGTCACCAAGCACTGAAGGTAACTAGCAACCCCCACGGGGGTAGAGAAAACCTGGGAATCCTCTGGGATAGAGAAAGATATTGACTATCTTCGATCAAGATTAACACTTGGGGCCGAGAATTGATCTACCAATTTTGGGCTCGATGAAGACTCGGTGGCACCCAATGTCGGTTCCTTCCTTGGAACCGGTGTAACGACCCGGCCCGTCATTACGGGAATTACCACCCCGTTACCTTGAAATTACATATCTTATGCTTTTATAACAGTATTAGAGTATATCGGGTGAGTTAGGAGTGATTTGGATTGAAAATGAAGCAAATAGCATGCTTGAAGGAAGCTTGAATATGGAAAGTCAACCAAGAGTTGACTATTGAGTTAGAGTGCTCGGAATCGGATTCTGATGATTCGACTAGTTCCGGGGGATCATTTATGACTTAGGAGAACAATCGGAATTGAATTCGGAGGTTCGGTGTAGTTTTAGGCTTGAATTGGCGAAGGTTGAATTTTGGCGAAAACCGGATGGTAGGTGATATTTTGATCCGGGGGTCGGAATGGAATTCCGACAATTTTTGTAGATTCGTTATGTGATTTTGGATATGTCTGCAAATTTTCAGGTCATTCGGACATCGTTTGTTCGGGTTTTGGATTGATTGTTAGTTTTGAAAGTTTTGAAAAAACTTAGGCTTGAATTCGTGTGTAAATGGTGATTTTGATGTTTAGGATGGTGTTTTTGTGATTGGAACAAGTCCGTATCATGTTTTGGAGTATGTTGGTAGTTTTCGTTGGGGTCCCGGGGGCCTTGGGATGGATTCGGACCATCAACCGGGCCATTTAGAACTTGGAAAAATTCTGCAGAAAATTGCAGTCAGCAGTTGCTCTATGCGATCGCATAGAGATGACTGCGATCGCATAGAAGAGTGGAAGGGGCGTGAAATTAACTCTATGCGATCGCGTGAAGGGCATTGCGATCGCATAGGGTCCGGAAATTGTGCAGTGCGATCGCAGAGAAAGGGACGCGATCGCATAAGGTCAAGAGTGGAAGCAATGCGATCGCATAAGGGCACAGACGCGATCGCGTAGAGTCATCAGTTGCCCATCGCGATCGCATAGAAGAGAAATGGGGTCCAGGGAAATTTGTGCTACGCGATCGCAGGAAGAGAGACTTACTTGTCTTCTTTATATGATCGTATTCGTGAGCGCCAGTATGATGATCCACACTTACTTGTCCTTAAGGACAGAGTTCAGCATGATGATGCTAGAGATGTCACTATTGGTAATGATGGTGTATTGCGGATGCAGGGCCGGATATGCGTGCCCAATGTTGATGGCCTTCGTGAGTTGATATTGGAGGAGGCCCACAGTTCGCGGTATTCTATTCATCCAGGAGCCGCGAAGATGTATCAGGATTTGAAGCAGCATTACTGGTGGAGAAAGATGAAGAAAGATATTATGAGCCATGTGGCTCGGTGTCTAAATTGTCAGCAGGTTAAGTATGAACATCAGAGACCTGGTGGTGTATTTCAGCGTATTGATATTCCTGAGTGGAAGTGGGAAAGGATTACTATGGACTTTGTTAGTGGACTCCCTCGGACAGCGAGGAAGTTTGATTCGGTTTGGGTGGTGGTGGATAGGTTGACCAAGTCAGCTCACTTCATCCCAGTGTGTACTACTTACTCCTCAGAGCGGTTGGCAGAGTTATTCATCCGTGAGATAGTGAGATTTCATGGAGTTCCCATTTCTATTATATCGGACAGAGGTACCCAGTTCACATCTCAGTTCTGGAGGACATTTCAGCGAGAGTTGGGTTCACAGGTAGAGCTGAGCACAGCATTTCATCCACAGACGGATGGACAGTCTGAGCGTACTATTCAGATATTGGAGGACATGTTGCGTGCTTGTGTCATTGATTTTGGTGGTTCGTGGGCTAATTATTTGCCTTTGGCGGAGTTTGCTTATAATAATAGCTATCAGTCCAGCATTCAGATGGCACCGTATGAAGCTTTATATGGGAGGCGGTGTAGGTCTCCAGTCGGTTGGTTCGAGCCCGGCGAGGCTAGGTTGTTAGGGACAGAGTTAGTCCAAGATGCCTTAGACAAGGTAAAGGTGATTCAGGAGAGACTTCGCACAGCTCAGTCGCGTCAGAAGAGTTATGCGGACCGGAAGGTCCGAGATGTGTCTTATTTAGTAGGTGAGAAGGTGTTGCTGAAGGTTTCGCCTATGAAGGGTGTTATGAGGTTTGGAAAGAAAGGGAAGTTGAGCCCGAGGTTTATTGGACCTTTTGAGGTGCTTAGGAAAGTTGGGGAGGTGGCTTATATGCTTGCTTTGCCACCCAGTTTGTCGGGAGTTCACCCGGTGTTCCATGTATCCATGCTCCGGAAATATGTCGGAGACCCGTCTCATGTGTTAGACTTCGGCACGATACAACTAGATGAGGATTTGACTTATGATGTGGAACCAGTAGCCATTTTGGGTCGACAGGTTCGTAAGCTGAGATCTAAGGATATAGCTTCAGTGAAAGTGCAGTGGAGAGGTCGTCCTGTGGAGGAAGCAACTTGGGAGGCCGAGCAGGAAATGCGGAGCAGATATCCACACTTATTTGATGCTCCAGGTATGTTTCTTAACCCGGCTCGCGGACGAGCGTTTGTTTAAGTTGGGGAGAATGTAACGACCCGGCCCGTCGTTACGGTAATTACCACCCCGTTACCTTGAAATTACATATCTTATGCTTTTATAACAGTATTAGAGTATATCGGGTGAGTTAGGAGTGATTTGGATTGAAAATGAAGCAAATAGCATGCTTGAAGGAAGCTTAAATATGGAAAGTCAACCAAGAGTTGACTATTGAGTTAGAGTGCTCGGAATCGGATTCTGATGATTCGACTAGTTCCGGGGGATCATTTATGACTTAGGAGAACAATCAGAATTGAATTCGGAGGTTCGGTGTAGTTTTAGGCTTGAATTGGCGAAGGTTGAATTTTGGCGAAAACCGGATGGTAGGTGATTGTGAGCACGTGATTTTTGCCTAACATGAATTACTCCCACAGTATTCTGTGAATTTTTGTGTTACTTTTGGTATTTGTTTGAATTCGTATGAGCGTGATTATATGTGTTTAAATTAATAAAGAATACAAAAATATGTCGTGCTTACGTTTCTCCTCTAGCTTTGAAATTAAGAGTAATTAATTTTATCTTACAAAAATGAAAATCACAAAAATATAATTCATTTTTTTTTACATTTTTAGCATTCAAATGCCTAATTGCGTATTTTTATGTCTAATTGATACGATTGTTAGTATAATTAGTATTAGCTAATTTGATTATCTTATCTTTCTCTTGAATTAGGAGTTAAATTAAATGAGAGGAAATAAAGGAAAATCGGATTTGGGCCAAAGATCCGAGCCCAAACGTTTAACTTAGTCCAATTCCCAAATTAAAGCCCAACTCAAATAAACTCTCCCTAACCCTACCCAGCCACCCAACCCTTTCTTCTTCATTCATAACATAACAATACACTACACAAAAGAACAAAAACCCTAGAGCTGAAAATATACTACAGCCGCCAGCCTCCAGCAGTGGAGAGACCAGCGGCGCAGCTAGCAAACGAACACAACCGCCGGTAACCCTCCACACCTTCTGCCGCCGCTAGCCCTTCTAACAACCACACCAGCCTCCATCTCCAAGCCAGCGGCCAGACCTAGACCACCAGCCCGTCGCCGCTTGCAGCTCAGTCCAAAAGACACCCTCGTCGCCATGCCGATCCCTCTACACTCAAACTCGCCGACCTCACCAGTCAACCACCCACCTGAAACCTCCACCAAACAACCTCGACTCAGTCTCGAAATGCAGCTAATATCTGCTGCAACAGTGCCCAAAACGCCACCATAGATTTGAGTCGAGTTGACGAGCTATTCGCTTGCGAACCCGAGGTTCCGTTCGAGGTCGTCGATTCTTGCTCGCTGTTCCGATTATGGTCATCCATTCAGAGTTAATCGTTGGAAATTGATCCCGTTTGTATTGGTTTTCTCGATATGGTCATCCATTCCGATTTGGTCCCGTTTGTATTGGCTTTCTCGTTCGATTTTCTGATGATTCACTTCACGTTGGCACTTTTTCATTGCTGTGGTATAAAGCTTGGTTTGAGTTTCTTGGTCAAATATATCAAAGATAGTTTCAGTCGGCGTCGTGATTCCGATCCGGTCAGTTGGTTTAATTTCATTTCTGTCCATATTTAAATTTGTTTGATATTTTGGATCTGAAATCAGTACATATGTTTGATTTGTTTGTTTGGTTTTCTCCTGTTTTGCTCGTTATTACAGAATTAAGGAATCGTATTGTTTATATGATAGTCCGAAAATCAGTAACGATTCTCTCGCAATTTTCATAAGTCTTTCGGCATGTTCGTGTCAGTTTTAAGTTGTTAGATTCTTATTAGACTTTCTTCATGTGTTTGTTTCCTCATTAGAGTAATCTGAAGTTGGCCATATTAGGGGATTATAGTGAACTTTGGATGATCAAATGCTTTGTTTAATTGATACTAAGTGATCCTCGCCTCTTTCCGTCATTTTTTAGAATCTGTTAATACGATGTTTCAGTTTTGAATCTGTTTCTTGTCTATTGTTAATAATTGTCCGTGTTTGGTTCTCGCCGAATCGATGATTGTTAGATTTACGGCTGGTTTTGATTTTTACTAGGATATGTTAGTTTCTGCTAATTAATTGAATAATTGTTAGTTTCTATTATAACCATATTTGTTGATTTCTGATTTCTGATTTTGAATTACTTATTGTTTCATGTTTCATATTTTTGATTGTTGGGAATTACTAGTTGATTATTGGATTTGTTTTGGTTAATTTGGTATTAATCTTTGTTAGAGTTAAATGCTTCTGATTTTGATAATAGATTAATTAGGTTCACTTACTAGTATTAATTAGTTTTTCTGTTAATATTAGGTCGAATAAGTATTCTGCGATTTGATTAGTCTACTACATGCATTGCGAATATCTTGTGAATCTGTTAAATTGTTAGTTTCTGTTATTTGTCGGGGAAATGGCCCTCTTTCTGAATTCTGTTGGCTTTTCTAATTTGTCAAGTCTTGGTTAGTTGACCCATTGATAATGGGAAATATTTGAACTTGTTTGATCCTGTTTTTGAAAGTTCAAGTGGATTAATTGATTGATTAGTGGATTCGATGATTGAATAACATTTAGGATGTATTGGTTATAGCTGTAGTTAATGATTAAAGCTCGATTAGTGATTTCGTCCCTTAGACTAGTTGAGACTCACATTAAGTCAATAGTTGAAATCATACGATTCGTAGCAACCTAAGGTGTTCTTACTAAATAGAATCAACTGCGACTAGTTAGCTCGAGTAATAAGACTCACCATCTATCAATTGTTCCCTCGAGTCTTGTTAATCGGATAATTAATCATAAGTGGCTGTATTTGTAAGACTGCTTAAGGTCGGCTATTGATGAAAGATGATTTTAATTAGTGAAATAATCTGAATTTAAAGTAGTTGGAAGGGTTAATGGGTTAATTGAGCAATAGTCACTTAATTGTGGCTATTTGTTAAATACAAATATGAAAATGTGTTAAAATAGGAGTAAAATACAGAAATTAGGAATGTAATAAGTCTTGAGAAGTAGGGGTAATATGGAAATTGAAAACTTAAAGAATTATTTATGTTAAAGTATTTTATCCACTAAGCACTAATAATATTAAAATAGGGTATTGTTTAATACTTAGTGAGGAACAAGACATAGTGGCTTTGGAAGATGTTAAAAGAGTTGATTAAAATATGTTGCCCATTACTTTTGAATTAATTAAGGAAAAGACAAGTGTTAGTGGGGAACCAAACAATAGGCATGGGAGTTAATATTAATACTATAATACACCCATGACTTTTGATTAAAACAAGAAGGGACAAACATGTAAGCATGGGGAACCATTTTAACTTAAATCAAGAAGTCATTTAGGGAGGGGGTCTGTTGGAGCTATAAATATAACATTAATCTGAGAGAGAAAGGATCCGAAAAAAAAAGACATAGACAGATATATTCCTACACACACACATACACACTGTGTATACTGTTGCTGCTGTGTTTCTTCGTGGCTGCTGCTACTGTCGCTGCTCGCGGCTGCTGCCACTGTTGCGGCTGTTCGTTGTTGTGTTTGTTTCGCTTGCTTGTTTTGCTGTGGTGTTTTGCTGTTGCTGCTGTTGTTTTTTTCGGCTATTGCACTGTTGCTGCCATCTTTGCAGCCTACTTTTGCTGCTTCGTTCTTCGTGGCTGCTGCTACTGTTGCTGCCCGCGGCTGCTGCACGCAGTTGCGGCTGTCTTTGTTGTGTTTTTCTCGCTGTTTTGTTGTGGTGTGTTGTTGTCGTTGGATCACTGCTGCTGTTGTTGCTATTACTGCCTAGCTGATACCGTAGCCTTTCATCTTTGACAATTTCCAGGTACACGTTTGTAAACTCATGCTTTACGGGAGTAAATTGAAGTGACGATTCCCCCTTTTGTGGATCTCTTTCAGCTTCACTGTTTTCATGTGCAAACTGATATCAATTTAAGAAATATGTTATGAAGTTCGTACTTTAAAGTATCGTAGTAATTTGAGTTAAGTCCGGATGAATGTGTAATTAGTTTCTCGTTATTTTTAACAGTGGGTTTGGACTGTAACGCTAATGAGTTTTCAGAACGTTAGATAATTTTGGTTCCGTTTCATGTTAGTAATAGATTCTTATGGTTAGTAGTATGCAGCTAACAATCAAAGAGTTAGTAGCTTTGGTTTAGCGATTGTTAATATAATAGAGTGAGCATTCATTTGAGGGTTTAGTATACTTCTATTATGATATTGAAAAAACAGAGGTTCAATTGTTATTAAGGAAGATAATTTACAGTTATGTTTTTTGCAAGATACAATAAGTAATCCATGAGTTAGGCCATGAAGAGTTTTGTATGTGATAGGCTCTATTAGTTAGAACAAAAGCGATTATGGGCTTCGCCTTTATTTCGAGACCACAACACCCTCACTGCGTATAAGACAATGGATTATGTGAAAAAATAATCAATCAAAAATGTTAGTTTGATGTATCTAGTTCGGAATTTACTAGGTTACTTGAGTAAATAACATCGCTTTAAATAGCAATTTGAATAAAATTAGTAACTAATGTTAGTGATGAACGTTAGCATGAAGTTCAAAAAAAAAAAAATGATTTTTGTATCACACATAGTTAACTCCATCGGCTCAATTTATCTAATACTGTCGGTTTAAATTAATTAGAGAATGGTTAGTTCGTTCTGATATTTTGTCAAATTCGTATGCTATGTATAATTTTAGTTTTAGTATTATTCGCTTGTAGAATAAGGCATAAAACAATTTCCCTTATGCAAGCTCGAGTGCAATTTCCGTTCACATTGATTTAATAACTAATAAGAGGTCCGAGCTTATAAACATGCAATAAATTAGGACCTTTTCTCTTTTATTTAGAGACGAACTTAGTAGAAAAATGTAGTCACTTTAGGATTGTCCTTTTAAAATAAACGAGACGAGCCTCGCCAAAAATACACCATTGTGGGGCCCTCGAATAATTGTCATGAAAACTTAGACTTGGAAGGACCGTCTAGTGAATTTCACGGTCCTTTTCCCAAAGTAAATAGACGATAGACTCTTTAGGCACGACTTGAAAATAAAAATTACTTTCCTGAATACGGGTGTGCATTTATGTGACCCAAATCTTACTCTCGGCGGAACTGAAATACATTAGAGTCGCAGGCGTACTGGTTACGGTACGGCTCGAAATGTGTTTTCGTAACGTCGCAATTCTTCTAAAAATAAGAGCGGAGCATTAAAAGCACATAGTTAAAATATATAAAAGGATCAGATAGAAACAAAAATTGCAATTGAGCGACCGTGCTAAAACCACGGAATCCGGGAGTGCCTAACACCTTCTCCCGGGTTAACAGAATTCCTTATCCAGATTTCTAGTTTCGCAGACTGTATTACAGAGTCATAAATTTCCTCGGTTCGGGATTAAACCGGTGACTTGGAACACCATTATTTTTCCAAGTGGCGACTCTGAACTAAATAAATAAATCCCGTTTCGATTGTCCTTTAATTGGAAAAACTCCCTCGTGCCCTCGCGGGTGCGTAAAAAGGAGGTGTGACAGCTCTGGCGACTCTGCTGGGGACCAACCTCTGAACTTCGGTTCAGGGTTTAAGAATTCGAGCTCAGTTAAATTGTTGTTTTGTCTATATCTGATTTTACTACATGTTTAATTAACGTGCTACATGTCTACCGCTTTGATACTAACTGCACTGTACATACAAACTGTTATATGTTTACCGCTTTGATATTACGTGAACTGTATATAAAACTGTGCCGCAAACCCTTCACTTCTCACCCCGGGGATGTGCTCACTGGTTGAGACTCCCTATTCTGTTAGTGTCATACCCGAAATAATGAAGAGGCTCGGAAAGTTTCTAAGCCGGTTGGCCTTTTGGTTCCCGGAAAGGAGCTCCTTCCTCAACTCGAGTTGTCCGCTCGAGTACACAGTCTAGAACACATACCCAGGTTTTTAAACTTAGAATAACGTGACTTCATGCCGGATCCCTAGTAGGAACGCTTATTTGCATCATGTTGCATTTGACTTAGGGGACTCAACACAGGGGTTGGGTCCGTCTAGGACAAGCAACCTGAAATGAAAGACCATCTTGCTATGCCATGTTTGTTTCAAGCATTTATTCGAACTTGCATGCTGACCGGCTTTTAAATACTGAGGAGAAACGAAAAAAAAAGGGGGAAAAAAAAGGGAAACAGTGTGGGTAAATAGATATTTTCAGAAAATACAAAAATGGGTCTTACCAACAAAACCAATAGTTTGTTAACAAGAGACAACGGAAATGGGTTTCTTAACAAAATGTGTTTTTTCGGTCAATAAAAGAAAATGCGTCTTAATAAAATGTGTTTTCTTTGTCGGCCAATAAAAGAAAATGTGTTTTCTTAACAAAATGTGTTTTCTTTGTCGGTCAATAAAGGAAAATGTATTTCTTAACAAAGTATGTTTTGTCGGTCAATAAAAGAAATAGTTTGTCTTGACGGACCGAACTACGCGAGTTTGATTCTCACCGGAGGTGAGATACGTAGGCAACCCCGTCGGGTCCAACTTGCCATTTTTTAAAAATATATACAAAAATCTGTAAATTTGAAAAAAAATCATTGCCAGCCAAAATGATCGATTTCTTTAAATAAATGTGCAGGATGAGCACGATTCAAAATGAACCCTTTTCACTCATGACTAAAATCCCGGTACAAATACGGCTATGGTGGAATGATCTAGGCCAAGGAGGACAGGATGAGGTTAAAAAGTATTTGAAAGGTCTCACGGGTCTGCTTGAAATAAAACCCCGGGGGGACATCATAAGAGCCTTAGTCACATATTGGGACTCCGCGCACAATGTCTTTCACTTCTCGGACTTCGAGCTCACCCCAACTGTTGAGGAAATGACCGGATACATTGGAAACATTGATATACCATTGGGGCATCAATATCTAATCGCCCCCAGGGTTGTCGCCGTACACCGGTTTTTAGACTCACTGAAGACGGCCAGGACGGTACGTAACCCGGATCTAGCACGAGGGTTTTGTACTTTGAGCTTCATCTATCAAAGGTACGGTCATGCGGGAGGTTTCGACGACCCAGAAAACAAATTATGCAGCAAGGGTAATCGCCCGAAATGGGAGGAGCACAGACGAGTTGCTTTCATGATAGCCTTTTTAGGACTCGTGGTATTCCCGAGGAAAGACGGGAACATTGATATAAAGTTAGCCGGAGTCGTCAGTACTTTGCTTGACCAAAGCGAAAGTACTCTTGCTCCTATGATACTATCGGACATATATCGAGCCCTCACAATCTGCAAAGCCGGGGGAGATTTTTTCGAAGGCTGTAATTTACTGCTGCAAATGTGGATGATCGAGCACCTGTGTCGCCGCACCCAATTCTTGAGATATGGTCTGGTTGAGAAAACTTGCATAAGCGAATTCTATACAAGGATTGATAGGGTCGTCTTGCTTGAAGGAACATTGGCATGGAGGGCATACTTTCAGGCTCTCAACGCAAGCCAAATACAATGGACGTTGGGTTGGTTGCAGATAGACAGAATCGTGTACATGCCAGCAGCTAGGTCCCCCTTTCTCTTAATGGGACTTAAAAGCATTCAACCTTATGCGCCCCATCGGGTGTTGAGACAGCTCGGGAGGTGCCAGATAGTACCCAAAGAAGAAGACCTGAGTACCCAGATTATTGAAATTGGCCCTGACGGCCAATTCCCGGAAGCGAGGGTCCGCCAAATCTGGAGCAAATGTCAATATCTAGAGGCAAACACTTGTGTGCGGGATCGAGCTAGAGGAGAGGTTGTACCCGGATATCTAACTTGGTACAAAGGAGAAACATCGGGTGAAAGGCCAGCCAAAAGACCTCACCTCAGGGAATTTGCTGAAGCGTCCCAAGACCAATGGGACTGGTTGGCTAAGGAAGAGGTTTACAGAACCAGGATTGGCAAGATAGAGCAACGGGTCCAAGATCTTCAATTTGAAAGGGATGTGCAAGCCGCCGCCAACGAAGGAGATAAAAAGAAGTTGGCACAAGAAAATGACTTTCTGAGAGCTCAAATCCAGCAAATGAAAAGGGATGCTGACAGACAGTTGAGGAGTCGGGCGGACGAAAAATTGATAAAGGGTTTGAAAAGCCAGGTTGCCGATGTCCAAAGAGAATTGGAAGAGTCTAAGGCCCAAATAGTGAGGATCCGAGCTAGCTGGAGAAAGGAGGCACATCAACATGCACTTCACCTTCAACGGGTGGAAGAGGATTACACTGATATCGTCACCAGTTTAAGGGAAGCAAATGTTATCCTTAGAGAGCGGGTTTTTAAGCAAGCCCAAGATGCCAGAGCAGACCTCGACCGTTGCCACAACTTGATGGCTCGGCTGCAAGAACAAATAGACAGGCTCCTAGACCAGGTCACCAACAACGCTCGAAGATTGGGGGCGAAAAACCAGCAGATAGAGCGGCTACTCGGAGAAAGGGACATGATCAAGGACAGAATCGGAGAAATCGGGCACTATGTCACCATGAAGTGCCTAGGTTGTGAACGAATGCCCCGCGCCGACCTCTTCGCTTCAATTATGGGTTATGTTCATCGGATCATGGAAGAATTAAGGGGACTACACAAGGACCTCACACCCGGGCCCGCGGCAAGGCCGAATGACGCCTCGCGGGCCCCCAGGGATTTTAGGGCATTAGATTTTTGATTGAAAATTTATTTTGAAATGTTGAGTCAAGCTAGTTGGCATTTTTATCTTTACTTTCCCAAGTCAAGCATTTTCTTTTGTTTTTGCTGATTATTGTAAGACGTGTTTTGTAACTGCACGGTTTTATTTGATATAAAAGTTACTTAATTTTGCCACAATCTTGTTACCAGAACTACGCTCGGTCTGATTCACGCGGGGTCGTGATACGTAGGCAATCCACATAAGATTCGACCACCACTAAAAAGAAAGGAAAAGAATCCAAAGGGTTAAATAACAATAAGGCTTGCAAAGATAGTCGAAAAAGAAAAAAAGAAGAAAAAGAAAAGAAAAAAGAAAAGGGCCGGAATGACGCATGTTAAGAGTACATGTAGAAAGGGCTATTTGGTTAGGTGCTTTGCATCCAATGTGCTATAACATATCTGTCAAACTCGGTGAACTAACAAGTTTGTTGCATTTCCAGAAAGTTTAGCAGTTGGTTTGACAGAATATACTGGCCGGCCATCACTACCGTACTAGATCCAAAGGACCGGTTACAGTAAGCATGTCTAGTTCTGGCAAGAGTCTCGAGGAAGAAAAATCCGAGCTACAAATCATGAAAGAAGAGGTAGACCGGTTAAAACAACAGATAACAGAGATGCACCTGGCCTGGGCCAGGGAACAGTCTTCACCAAACCGCCCTACTCTCGCCTCGGCTCCGGAACATCCGCCCATCGATCCTTCGACAAGCGCCCCGATCTATCCATACTTTCAGGGGGAAAACCCATATGCCACCCACATTCCACCGGCCAAACCAAATCCTCCTCCAGCCACCCCTGTTTTTGTGGCACCTCCACCTGCTCCTCTGCAAAGGCGGCCAGCGAGCCATATGTTCAGACCCATGACAACTCTTACTATCCTCCAGAGCCTACTTTCAGGGCTCCTGAACCACAATCACATACACCTCACTGGGATAATCCGGCAGAACCGGAAAAACACTTCCAAAGTTCGGAACACGAGGAAGTTGTCAGAAAAGTTAAAAGCCTGGAGCAATCCTTCAGGAACATGCACGGTTTAGGCAACCAGGTCAGCGTCGCCTATAAAGATCTGTGTCCATTTCCGGACGTTCAGTTGCCAGCAGGATTTAAAATGCCCAAATTCGACCTATACGAGGGGCATGGTGACCCGGTGGCCCACCTGCGGGGGTTTTGCAGTAAAATGAGAGGGGCCGGAGGACGGGACGAGCTTCTGATAGCTTACTTCGGCCAGAGTCTGGGAGGATCGGCGTTGGAGTGGTACACTAGACAGGATCCCAGTAGATGGTTTACGTGGGATGATTTGGCTCAAGCTTTTATCGGCCAGTTCCAATACAATCTTGAGATAATCCCCGACCGCCTATCATTGTTAAAATTAGAGAAGAAGCCCGCTGAAAGCTTCAGGGAATTTGGTTTCCGTTGGAGGGAACAGGCAGCCAGGGTAGATCCGCCGATGAGAGAAAGCGAGATGGTGGACTACTTCTTGCAGACATTAGAGCCCACCTACTTCGGACATCTGGTAACGTCCGTAGGCAAATCATTCACCGAGGTGATAAAAATGGGGGGTATGATCGAGGAAGGTTTGAAGGCCAACAAGATCATGAGTTACTCAGCACTGAAAGCCACCACTCAGGCTATCCAAAGTGGTACTGGAGGAGTACTGGGGAAAAAGAGGAGAGAGGGAGTTGGGGCCGTCGAGCCCGGGGCATGGTTCAGAAATAGAGGCCCCGCACCCCAATATAGCCCACCCCAACCTCACCACCAAAATTACTCTCACAACCCATATAGCCACCCGCAACATTACTATCCCGCACCTGATCCCCATTTTACTGTACACCATGCACAGTCCTATTCTGCACCTCCTATTCATGCACCGTGGCGTGCACCGAACCCCCAGAACAATCATCCACCCCCAAGAGCTTACAGAAACCCTTCGGGCGCGAGTTTCCGTCCGAACCAGGCATTCAGGGGCGACAGGGCGCCGAGGCCAAAGACTTTCACTCCCTTAGGAGAGTCTTACACCAGTCTGTTCCACCGGTTGAAGCAAGTGGGGTTGCTAAATCCGGTTGAAGCTAAGCTACCAAACCCCCTCCCGAAGAACCTGGACCATTCGGTAAATTGTGCCTGCTGCTCGGGATGTCCGGGGCACGATACAGAAAAGTGTTGGAGGCTAAAGACGGCCATCCAGGAGCTCATTGACACTCGCAGGATTGAGGTCCAGACTCCAACAGAGCCCAACATCAACCAAAACCCGCTTCCAACTCATCATGAGACCAACATGATCGAGTTGGTACGGGCGGAGGAAGGAAAGGAGAAAGCCTCTCAGACTGTAATGATGATTAAGTCTAGCGGGGCAGGAACGAGAAAAGGGCCAAGCTTTGATGAGTCGCCCAGTTGCAAGAAGGACATACCAGGAGAGTCGGAAGCAGGAAAGGAAAGTGTGAACGAAGTACCGGTGAAGCCGGCCAAGATAGTTGTACCGGGGGCAGCAATCAAGCCCATCTTGACAGTAGCAGGCGTTCGAATGGATCCTTTCATCATCCAGTCGGCAACACAGTTGCCAGTAACTGATAGCCGGGCTGTCCCATGGAATTATGCTCGGATTACAACGACCTACAGAGGAAAGGAGGTGAAAGAGGAAGTTTGTGAAGCCCGAGGGTTGACCCGCTCGGGGAGATGTTTTGCCCCTGCGGAATTGAGGAAGACCACTCCGGCAGTATTGAAAAAGCCGGTCACCGATGAAGAAGCGGAAGAATTCTTGAAAAAGATGAAGCTGCACGACTACTCCGTCTTAGAGCAGTTGAAGAAGACTCCGGCGCAAATATCATTGCTATCCTTGCTGATACATTCCGAAGAACATCGGCAAGCATTGATGAAAGTCCTGAATGAGGCACATGTACCGGATAAAATCTCGGTGAGCCATTTGGAGAAGATCACCAATAGGATCTTCGAAGCAAATCGGATCACCTTCACCGATGACGAGTTGCCTGAGGAAGGCACTGAGCATAACAGGGCTTTATATCTTACGGTGAAGTGTGAAGAGGCGGTGGTTACCAAAGTCTTGGTCGATAATGGGTCCAGTGCTAACATTTGTCCTCTCTCTACACTGGGCAAATTAAAAGTAGACATCGGCAGGGTACGCGAGAACAGGGTATGTGTCCGAGGGTTCGACGGAGGAGGCAAAGCGTCGGTTGGTGACATAGTGCTAGTCTTGACAATCGGGCCAGTGGAGTTCACCATGGAATTCCAGGAGGTGCTGGACATGGTGGTGTCATATAACCTCCTAATAGGGCGACCATGGATTCATGCCGCAAGAGCGGTTCCATCCAGCTTACACCAGCTCGTCAAGTTTGAATGGGACCAGCAGGGAGATCGTCGTCCATGGAGAGAACGATCCACAATCGGGCACCATCATTCCCTTTGTTGAAACAGAAGAAGATGTTGGGCCGTGGGTGTATCAGGTCCGCGATGTGGTGTCCGCCCACCGAGTTCCGGAAGGGGAATGTATTCCCGACGACGAACAATTACTGCGGATGTCATGGTGGCGCATGAAATGTTGCGACATGGTTTCGTACCGGGTAAAGGGCTAGGTGCATCTCTGCAAGGAATTATACAACCGGTATCGGTGGTCGAAAACTTGGGAACCTTCGGCTTGGGATTCCAGCCAACCTCGGAGGACATCCGGCGAGCAAAGAAGAGCAAGCAGAAAACATGGGTGCTCCCAAAGCCTGTTCCACGCCTTTCCCAATCTTTTGTGAGGTCCGGAGCAAGAGGACATCCAGCGCCAAAGATTCCCGGTCCTACGGTCAGGCCGGACGAAGAGTTCTTCAGGAAGTTCGAAAACCTATTCACAGATGTATGTATGCTCGAAGATGGTGAAGGATCCGGTCATGCCGAGATACAATTTGTGGGACCAAAGGCAAAACTGAATAACTGGAAGGCTACTCCTCTCCTGTCCGGAAGGAGTCTTGGTAGTTTGTCTTGGATTGTTTTTCTTTCGAAATTTTGTGTTGGGGGTTTGTCCCCGGAGTAAAATCCCTTTGTTTTTAGTTCATTTTTGATTTAAGTTTGCAGTTTGTTTTCCCTTTGTACGATTCCCATTAATGAAATTTGGTTCCTTCGTGTCTAATTTTGTTTATCTTTTCTTCTTTTTACTTTTCTGAACAGCCTTCTTGCAACTGATCTTAATGATATGGCGTGCTTAAAGATTAATCAACCCAGTCTAGAAAGTCAATCGGGTTTGGAAATAATAACACACGAAATAAGAAGTGACGAGAGTGAGTCGGAGTACGGCGATGATGAAGCCGTAGAAGAAATCGGTGAAGAATTAAGTCACTTCGAGGAAAAACCCAAACCGAATTTAAATGATACTGAGGCCGTTAATCTAGGGAATGCGGATGACGTCAAAGAAACCCGGATAAGTGTCCATATTGAGCCCAATCTGAGAGAAGAATTGATCAGGACGCTCATGGAATTTAAAGATATTTTCGCATGGTCATACGACGACATGCCGGGGCTCAGCACTGATCTAGTGGTTCATAGATTACCCACTGATCCGGCATATCCTCCCGTCAAGCAAAAACTGCGGAAATTCAAGACGGAGATGAGTGTGAAGATTAAGGAGGAGGTAACCAAGCAGTTGCAGGCGAAAGTCATTCGTGTCACTCGATACCCGGAATGGTTGGCTAACGTAGTGCCGGTGCCAAAGAAAGACGGAAAGATCAGAGTATGCGTGGACTATCGCAATCTCAACAAGGCAAGTCCCAAGGATAATTTCCCACTTCCCAATATCCATATCTTGATTGATAATTGCGCCGGACGCGAAATTGGATCCTTTGTGGACTGTTATGCGGGATATCATCAGATTTTGATGGATGAAGAGGACGCAGAAAAGACGGCTTTTATCACACCGTGGGGGACTTATTGCTACCGAGTGATGCCGTTTGGTTTGAAGAACGCGGGAGCAACATATATGAGGGCGATGACTACAGTATTCCATGACATGATACACAAGGAAATTGAGGTGTACGTGGATGATGTGATCATAAAATCTAGACGTCAAGAAGACCATGTTGCCGACCTCAGGAAGTTCTTTCAAAGACTTCGAAGGTACGACATCAAGCTCAATCCGGCCAAATGCGCATTCGGAGTTCCATCGGGAAAGTTGCTAGGATTCATCGTCAGCCGACGGGGCATTGAGTTGGACCCATCCAAAATCAAGTCCATTCAGGAGTTACCCCCGCCGAAGAATAAAACAGAGGTAATGAGTCTGTTGGGAAGGTTGAATTACATCAGTAGGTTTATTGCCCAGCTTACGGCAACTTGTGAACCCATATTCCGCCTATTGAAGAAAGACGCCGCGATAGAATGGACGGCAGAATGTCAGGAAGCTTTTGACCGGATCAAAGGGTATCTGTCAAATCCACCCGTACTAGTTCCGCCTGAGCCAGGTAGACCCCTGATTCTTTATCTGACGGTCTTGGAGAATTCGTTTGGCTGCGTACTGGGGCAGCATGATCTTACCGGCAGGAAGGAAAGGGCCATTTACTACCTCAGTAAGAAGTTTACAGTCCACGAGGTCAAGTACACTCATCTGGAAAAGACATGTTGCGCCCTGACTTGGGTAGCCCAAAAGCTGAAACACTACTTGTCTTCTTACACCACGTACCTCATTTCGCGGCTGGATCCGTTGAAGTATATTTTCCAGAAACCCATGCCTACAGGGAGGCTAGCAAAGTGGCAAATATTACTTACGGAATTCGACATCATATACGTGACAAGGACGGCTATGAAAGCTCAAGCCCTGGCCGATCACTTAGCTGAAAATCCCGTTGATGACGAATACGAACCTTTGAGGACGTATTTTCCAGATGAGGAAGTATTGCAGATTGAGGGGTTGGAACTAACCAAGGATCCAGGATGGAAGCTCTTCTTCGATGGAGCGGCAAACGCAAAAGGAGTCGAAGTAGGGGCTGTGCTCATATCTGAAACAGGACATCATTATCCTGTTACTGCTCAACTGCGTTTTAACTGTACCAATAACATGGCCGAGTACGAGGCATGTATCTTGGGGTTGCGATTAGCGGTGGACATGGATGTACGGGACGTCTTGGTCTTGGGGGACTCGGACCTTCTAGTACATCAGATTCAGGGAGAATGGGAAACCAGAGATTTAAAGCTTATCCCATATCGTCAGTGTTTGCATGATTCTGACCAAGCGCTTTCGATCAGTAGAATTCAGACACATCCCAAGGATGCATAATGAGGTTGCCGATGCTCTAGCTACTTTAGCGTCGATGCTACATCACCCGGATAAAGTTCGTGTCGATCCATTACATATCCAGATCCGGGATCAACATGCTTATTGTAATGTGATAGAGGAAGAGGTGGATGGTGAGCCGTGGTTTCATGATGTCAAGGAATACCTCAGGTTAGGAGTATACCCAGAGCAAGCAACCGGAGATCAAAAGCGAGCTATTCGGCGGTTGGCGAACGGATTTTTCCTTAGTGGAGGGGTGCTGTACAAAAGAACCCCAGATTTGGGATTGTTGAGATGTATAGATGCAAGTCAAGCCACAACAGTGATGACGGATATACACTCGGGAGTTTGCGGACCACACATGAGCGGGTACGTATTGGCGAAGAAGATTCTTCGAGCAGGATATTACTGGCTCACTATGGAGCGGGATTGTATAAGTTTCGTGCGAAGATGCCATCAGGTGTCAGATACACGGAGATTTGATTCATTCTCCGCCGACTGAATTGCATACAATGTCGGCACCATGGCCGTTTGTCGCATGGGGTATGGATGTTATTGGACCTATTGAGCCTGCGGCTTCCAATGGTCACAGGTTCATTCCGGTAACGATTGATTATTTTACCAAGTGGGTGGAGGCCAAAACATTCAAATCAGTGACCAAGAAGGCGGTGGTGGACTTCGTACACTCCCACATCATTTGTAGGTTTGGAATTCCAAAGATGATCATTACAGATAACGGTGCAAATCTTAACAGTGGATTGATGAAAGAGGTATGTCAACAGTTCAAGATTACACACCGAAATTCCACACCGTATCGCCCAAAAGCAAATGGTGCGGTCGAGGCAGCAAACAAGAACATAAAGAAGATATTGAGGAAGATGGTAGAAGGGTCTAGGCAGTGGCATGAAAAGTTACCATTTGCGCTGTTGGGTTATCGCACTACCGTCCGGACTTCGGTAGGTGCAACTCCTTACTTGTTGGTATACGGGACCGAAGCAGTAATACCCGCAGAAGTTGAGATTCCATCCCTCCGAATCGTCGCTGAAGCTGAGATTGATGACGACGAGTGGGTCAAAACCCGATTAGAGCAATTGAGCTTGATTGATGAAAAGAGATTGACAGCAGTATGTCACGGCCAATTGTATCAAAAGAGAATGGCGAGAGCATATAACAAGAAGGTACGTCCCAGGAGATTTGAAGTGGGACAGCATGTGCTGAGGAGAGTTCTACCGCATCAGGCCGAAGCGAAAGGCAAATTCGCTCCAAATTGGCAGGGACCATTTGTGGTGACTAGAGTATTATCCAACGGCGCTCTATGCCTAACCGATGTCGAGGGAAGATGTACCGATATGGCTATCAATTCTGATGCAGTCAAGAGATATTACGTGTAATTCTTTAATGCATTTGTCGACGTTTGGTTTCGTTTGTGTGTATTTGGCATTTTCCGGAGAATGAAATGACAGAGGCAATTTTTCTACTATCCAAACACTTTAACCTTTGTTTCCCCATTTGAGCCTTAATTATTCTCTCATATACCCTCTTTCGGAATCATCAAGGAAGATGTGTAACAGAATAGAAAAGAAACACAGAAAAATACAAGAAACAGTGAACTACGTTCGACCTGATTCCTCAAGAAGGATACGTAGGCGCCACACGGCTCGGTCATAATAAAATAAAAATCAAAAATCCCCCAAGCAACAAAACTGGGGCAGAAGTCATTGTTTTCGTTGGAAAGATAGTGTGGATTCCGAAAGTTGTAATAAGCTAACCGTCGAGGCTAAACCCCTTTTCTTCAGCCTCACGCGAAGAAACCATATCAAGAACCAGAAAGACCTCTCGATCAGTATTTGAGAAGTGCCAAGTCATGCGAATGAAAGCCAAGAGTGACATCCCGACCCTCGATTGAATCCAGAATGCACAAGCCGAAAGGGGATAACGCTCTAGAGGGAATCTCAGGGGTGATACCCCGCCGCAAGGAAAGAAAGCATAAATGAGAGAGTCTTAACGGTGAAAACCCTCGCGGGCACCTTAAGGCGAAGGAAGTCGAGAGAAATAAAATGAGAGAGTCTTACGGTGAAAACCTTTACGGGCACCTTAAGGCGACGGGAGATAGAGAGAAATGAGAGAATCTCATTAGTGAAAACCCTTTGAAGGGCACCGTGAGGTGACAAGACGAGATGGTTACAAGATGTCTGCATGAGACAAGGTTGGGACATCCGTTTACCTCTAGCAGGACGCGGTATCGGAAAGTGATTGACATGAATAGACTGGGTAGTTTAATCTCAAAGGCGCGGCATAACATTGGATCAGGCACACATTCAGATAAGTTTTCCTATTTTTGAGTTCAGAAAAGTTTTTCTCTTCTTTTGTCATTTGCGGTCAGTATTCTTTTCTTTTCTTTCATTTTCGAAAATTGATTTTTCAAAGCTTACTACCAAGTCTCCCAAAGCAATATATTGAAAGTGAATAGGCATGGAACAAGGCAATGAGACAGAAGTCGTTACGATAGTGAGATTGGGATGACAGGCTGAGTGGAAGGTTCGCAAGAATCATGGAGTATGATGGACACATGTGGCATGTCCGAAAGATGATTTCACGCAACAGATCACCGGCTAAAAAAGAGTCGGACCAAACCAAAGAGTGGAATAAAAGATGAGAGGTCGTTCGTGGAAAAAGCATCTTCCCAAGCAAGCGTCAACGTCGTCCTCAAAGTTCGAGAGAGGCCAAGCAGCTGAAAGGGAATGGCCTCAACAAGAGTGGCACGACCACTAGCGGCCTTTTGAAACTAACAATTTTTCTTTGATTTAAAGCAGGAAAAAGGGATCCGACGGCAGAAAAGCATACCGTCCAGAAGTTTATCACACTGGGGCAGAAAATTTTCTCCTGTTGCGAAAATTTTCTGGAAAGCAAGACTCAGAGGATAAGTGTAGAAAGCAACACAAGATGGGGTGATCTTTGAGCCTGGTATCATCCCCAGCAGTTATTGGGAAAAGAAAAATGGCTTCGAGATTCCCCCAGCAGTATTACATCCTATAATTTGATCAAGGAAACAAAAGCGTGAGTCCCGGAAGAGGTAGGGGAAGAAGGAAGAGAATGAGGGGTGAAGGAAACAAAGAATACTTCCTCAGCAGCATCATCCCCAGCAGGCGAGTAAACAGTTCCAAAATACCCCCCAGCAGCCAGAAGAAAAGGTAATACGACCCAGGGGAAGGCAATTCCAAGACAGGTTAATTCAGAAGAGAAGGTGGTCCGAGAGGCAACGCAGGAAGAAGAAAATGGTACAAGAGGCAAAGGAAGGCAATCAAGATAGGATGAAATCGGAATAGTAGTTGAAGTCGGGGAGCCCGCCCGGAGAATGGAGTGGCGATTTTATTTGAAGTTGTAATTGAAGTCGGGGAGCCCGCCCGGAGAATGGAGTGGCGATTTAATTTTGAAGTTGTAGATGAAGTCGGGAGCCCGCCCGGAGAATGGAGTGGCGATTTAACTTTGAAGTTGTAGTTGAAGTCGTGGAGCCCGCCCGGAGAACGGAGTGGCGATTTTATTTGAAGTTGTAGATGAAGTCGGGGAGCCCGTCCGGAGAATGGAGTGGCGATTTTATTTGAAGTTGTAGATGAAGTCAGGGGAGCCCGCCCGGAGAATGGAGTGGCGATTTAATTTTGAAGTTATAGTTGAAGTCGGGGAGCCCGCCTGGAGAATGGAGTGGCGATTTTATTTGAAGTTGTAGATGAAGTCAGGGAGCCCGCCTGGAGAATGGAGTGGCGATTTAATTTTGAAGTTGTAGTTGAAGTCGGGGAGCCCGCCTGGAGAATGGAGTGGCGATTTAATTTTGAAGTTGTAGATGAAGTCAGGGAGCCCGCCCGGAGAATGGAGTGGCGATTTAACTTTGAAGTTGTAGCTGAAGTCAGGGGAGCCCGCCCGGAGAATGGAGTGGCGATTTTATTTGAAGTTGTAGATGAAGTCAGGGGAGCCCGCCCGGAGAATGGAGTGGCGATTTTATTTGAAGTTGTAGATGAAGTCGGGAGCCCGCCCGGAGAATGGAGTGGCGATTTAATTTTGAAGTTATAGTTGAAGTCGGGAGCCCGCCTGGAGAATGGAGTGGCGATTTTATTTGAAGTTGTAGATGAAGTCAGGGAGCCCGCCTGGAGGATGGAGTGGCAATTTTATTTTGAGTAGTAGTTAAAGTCAGGGAGCCCGCCTGGAGAATGGAGTGGCGATTTTATTTTGAAGTAGTGGTTGAAGTCAGGGAGCTCGCCCGGAGAATGGAGTGGCGATCTATTTTGGTGGAGGAAAGCGGTTGAATGTAACAGAAATCTCCGGCATGAATCCAAGTTCGTAAGCAGAGGGAGGCAACAAGGATCAGAACAGATATATTCAGGATTGCGAAGGAGAATAGTTCAAAGATCATAAAGAAGGAAACAACGGTCGGGGTTCGGCAATCAAGATAGACCGAAATAACAACTGGCAGAAGAGAAGAAACATCAGAAGGAACGTCAAGTCAGACAGGATGGCAAGGAGCCTGACAAGACCAAGTTAAAAGAGATAGATAAGAATTTGTAGTACTGTAACTTAGTCTAGCTTCTTATTTTGTTTAGCACGGTGTAATAAGGGGATCGGTTAAGCATTGGCAACAGCAGTAACAGCGGTAACAGCAATAACAGCGAGATCACAACAGTCATGGTAGTCCCAGCTACCAGAACTTCCCGAACTACATTGACCTGATTCCTGTTTAGCCCAGGATATGTAGGAGGCCTCCGAAGCAAAGGCTCGGTCAAACTCTTTCAAAATGCTTCCCACGGAGTATTCAAACGGGCAAAAAATCGCTCATACGTGCTCATTTATCTTTGCACGAAAACTCTTCGTTGTTTCCGCGCAAAGAGGGGCAGCTGTGAGCACGTGATTTTTGCCTAACATGAATTACTCCCACAGTATTCTGTGAATTTTTGTGTTACTTTTGGTATTTGTTTGAATTCGTATGAGCGTGATTATATGTGTTTAAATTAATAAAGAATACAAAAATATGTCGTGCTTACGTTTCTCCTCTAGCTTTGAAATTAAGAGTAATTAATTTTATCTTACAAAAATGAAAATCACAAAAATATAATTCATTTTTTTTTTTACATTTTTAGCATTCAAATGCCTAATTGCGTATTTTTATGTCTAATTGATACGATTGTTAGTATAATTAGTATTAGCTAATTTGATTATCTTATCTTTCTCTTGAATTAGGAGTTAAATTAAATGAGAGGAAATAAAGGAAAATCGGATTTGGGCCAAAGATCCGAGCCCAAACGTTTAACTTAGTCCAATTCCCAAATTAAAGCCCAACTCAAATAAACTCTCCCTAACCCTACCCAGCCACCCAACCCTTTCTTCTTCATTCATAACATAACAATACACTACACAAAAGAACAAAAACCCTAGAGCTGAAAATATACTACAGCCGCCAGCCTCCAGCAGTGGAGAGACCAGCGGCGCAGCTAGCAAACGAACACAGCCGCCGGTAACCCTCCACACCTTCTGCCGCCGCTAGCCCTTCTAACAACCACACCAGCCTCCATCTCCAAGCCAGCGGCCAGACCTAGACCACCAGCCCGTCGCCGCTTGCAGCTCAGTCCAAAAGACACCCTCGTCGCCATGCCGATCCCTCTACACTCAAACTCGCCGACCTCACCAGTCAACCACCCACCTGAAACCTCCACCAAACAACCTCGACTCAGTCTCGAAATGCAGCTAATATCTGCTGCAACAGTGCCCAAAACGCCACCATAGATTTGAGTCGAGTTGACGAGCTATTCGCTTGCGAACCCGAGGTTCCGTTCGAGGTCGTCGATTCTTGCTCGCTGTTCCGATTATGGTCATCCATTCAGAGTTAATCGTTGGAAATTGATCCCGTTTGTATTGGTTTTCTCGATATGGTCATCCATTCCGATTTGGTCCCGTTTGTATTGGCTTTCTCGTTCGATTTTCTGATGATTCACTTCACGTTGGCACTTTTTCATTGCTGTGGTATAAAGCTTGGTTTGAGTTTCTTGGTCAAATATATCAAAGATAGTTTCAGTCGGCGTCGTGATTCCGATCCGGTCAGTTGGTTTAATTTCATTTCTGTCCATATTTAAATTTGTTTGATATTTTGGATCTGAAATCAGTACATATGTTTGATTTGTTTGTTTGGTTTTCTCCTGTTTTGCTCGTTATTACAGAATTAAGGAATCGTATTGTTTATATGATAGTCCGAAAATCAGTAACGATTCTCTCGCAATTTTCATAAGTCTTTCGGCATGTTCGTGTCAGTTTTAAGTTGTTAGATTCTTATTAGACTTTCTTCATGTGTTTGTTTCCTCATTAGAGTAATCTGAAGTTGGCCATATTAGGGGATTATAGTGAACTTTGGATGATCAAATGCTTTGTTTAATTGATACTAAGTGATCCTCGCCTCTTTCCGTCATTTTTTAGAATCTGTTAATACGATGTTTCAGTTTTGAATCTGTTTCTTGTCTATTGTTAATAATTGTCCGTGTTTGGTTCTCGCCGAATCGATGATTGTTAGATTTACGGCTGGTTTTGATTTTTACTAGGATATGTTAGTTTCTGCTAATTAATTGAATAATTGTTAGTTTCTATTATAACCATATTTGTTGATTTCCGATTTCTGATTTTGAATTACTTATTGTTTCATGTTTCATATTTTTGATTGTTGGGAATTACTAGTTGATTATTGGATTTGTTTTGGTTAATTTGGTATTAATCTTTGTTAGAGTTAAATGCTTCTGATTTTGATAATAGATTAATTAGGTTCACTTACTAGTATTAATTAGTTTTTTCTGTTAATATTAGGTCGAATAAGTATTCTGCGATTTGATTAGTCTACTACATGCATTGCGAATATCTTGTGAATCTGTTAAATTGTTAGTTTCTGTTATTTGTCGGGGAAATGGCCCTCTTTCTGAATTCTGTTGGCTTTTCTAATTTGTCAAGTCTTGGTTAGTTGACCCATTGATAATGGGAAATATTTGAACTTGTTTGATCCTGTTTTTGAAAGTTCAAGTGGATTAATTGATTGATTAGTGGATTCGATGATTGAATAACATTTAGGATGTATTGGTTATAGCTGTAGTTAATGATTAAAGCTCGATTAGTGATTTCGTCCCTTAGACTAGTTGAGACTCACATTAAGTCAATAGTTGAAATCATACGATTCGTAGCAACCTAAGGTGTTCTTACTAAATAGAATCAATTGCGACTAGTTAGCTCGAGTAATAAGACTCACCATCTATCAATTGTTCCCTCGAGTCTTGTTAATCGGATAATTAATCATAAGTGGCTGTATTTGTAAGATTGCTTAAGGTTGGCTATTGATGAAAGATGATTTTAATTAGTGAAATAATCTGAATTTAAAGTAGTTGGAAGGGTTAATGGGTTAATTGAGCAATAGTCACTTAATTGTGGCTATTTGTTAAATACAAATCTGAAAATGTGTTAAAATAGGAGTAAAATACAGAAATTAGGAATGTAATAAGTCTTGAGAAGTAGGGGTAATATGGAAATTGAAAACTTAAAGAATTATTTATGTTAAAGTATTTTATCCACTAAGCACTAATAATATTAAAATAGGGTATTGTTTAATACTTAGTGAGGAACAAGACATAGTGGCTTTGGAAGATGTTAAAAGAGTTGATTAAAATATGTTGCCCATTACTTTTGAATTAATTAAGGAAAAGACAAGTGTTAGTGGGGAACCAAACAATAGGCATGGGAGTTAATATTAATACTATAATACACCCATGACTTTTGATTAAAACAAGAAGGGACAAACATGTAAGCATGGGGAACCATTTTAACTTAAATCAAGAAGTCATTTAGGGAGGGGGTCTGTTGGAGCTATAAATATAACATTAATCTGAGAGAGAAAGGATCCGAAAAAAAAAGACATAGACAGATATATTCCTACACACACACATACACACTGTGTATACTGTTGCTGCTGTGTTTCTTCGTGGCTGCTGCTACTGTCGCTGCTCGCGGCTGCTGCCACTGTTGCGGCTGTTCGTTGTTGTGTTTGTTTCGCTTGCTTGTTTTGCTGTGGTGTTTTGCTGTTGCTGCTGTTGTTTTTTTCGGCTATTGCACTGTTGCTGCCATCTTTGCAGCCTACTTTTGCTGCTTCGTTCTTCGTGGCTGCTGCTACTGTTGCTGCCCGCGGCTGCTGCACACAGTTGCGGCTGTCTTTGTTGTGTTTTTCTCGTTGTTTTGTTGTGGTGTGTTGTTGTCGTTGGATCACTGCCGCTGTTGTTGCTATTACTGCCTAGCTGATACCGTAGCCTTTCATCTTTGACAATTTCCAGGTACACATTTGTAAACTCATGCTTTACGGGAGTAAATTGAAGTGACGATTCCCCCTTTTGTGGATCTCTTTCAGCTTCACTGTTTTCATGTGCAAACTGATATCAATTTAAGAAATATGTTATGAAGTTCGTACTTTAAAGTATCGTAGTAATTTGAGTTAAGTCCGGATGAATGTGTAATTAGTTTCTCGTTATTTTTAACAGTGGGTTTGGACTGTAACGCTAATGAGTTTTCAGAACGTTAGATAATTTTGGTTCTGTTTCATGTTAGTAATAGATTCTTATGGTTAGTAGTATGCAGCTAACAATCAAAGAGTTAGTAGCTTTGGTTTAGCGATTGTTAATATAATAGAGTGAGCATTCATTTGAGGGTTTAGTATACTTCTATTATGATAATGAAAAAACAGAGGTTCAATTGTTATTAAGGAAGATAATTTACAGTTATGTTTTTTGCAAGATACAATAAGTAATCCATGAGTTAGGCCATGAAGAGTTTTGTATGTGATAGGCTCTATTAGTTAGAACAAAAGCGATTATGGGCTTCGCCTTTATTTCGAGACCACAACACCCTCACTGCGTATAAGACAATGGATTATGTGAAAAAATAATCAATCAAAAATGTTAGTTTGATGTATCTAGTTCGGAATTTACTAGGTTACTTGAGTAAATAACATCGCTTTAAATAGCAATTTGAATAAAATTAGTAACTAATGTTAGTGATGAACGTTAGCATGAAGTTCAAAAAAAAAAAAAATGATTTTTGTATCACACATAGTTAACTCCATCGGCTCAATTTATCTAATACTGTCGGTTTAAATTAATTAGAGAATGGTTAGTTCGTTCTGATATTTTGTCAAATTCGTATGCTATGTATAATTTTAGTTTTAGTATTATTCGCTTGTAGAATAAGGCATAAAACAATTTCCCTTATGCAAGCTCGAGTGCAATTTCCGTTCACATTGATTTAATAACTAATAGGAGGTCCGAGCTTATAAACATGCAATAAATTAGGACCTTTTCTCTTTTATTTAGAGACGAACTTAGTAGAAAAATGTAGTCACTTTAGGATTGTCCTTTTAAAATAAACGAGACGAGCCTCGCCAAAAATACACCATTGTGGGGCCCTCGAATAATTGTCATGAAAACTTAGACTTGGAAGGACCGTCTAGTGAATTTCACGGTCCTTTTCCCAAAGTAAATAGACGATAGACTCTTTAGGCACGACTTGAAAATAAAAATTACTTTCCTGAATACGGGTGTGCATTTATGTGACCCAAATCTTACTCTCGGCGGAACTGAAATACATTAGAGTCGCAGGCGTACTGGTTACGGTACGGCTCGAAATGTGTTTTCGTAACGTCGCAATTCTTCTAAAAATAAGAGCGGAGCATTAAAAGCACATAGTTAAAATATATAAAAGAATCGGATAGAAACAAAAATTGCAATTGAGCGACCGTGCTAAAACCACGGAATCCGGGAGTGCCTAACACCTTCTCCCGGGTTAACAGAATTCCTTATCCAGATTTCTAGTTTCGCAGATTGTATTACAGAGTCATAAATTTCCTCGGTTCGGGATTAAACCGGTGACTTGGAACACCATTATTTTTCCAAGTGGCGACTCTGAATTGAATTCGGAGGTTCGGTGTAGTTTTAGGCTTGAATTGGCGAAGGTTGAATTTTGGCGAAAACTGGATGGTAGGTGATATTTTGATCCGGGATTGGGAATGGAATTCCGACAATTTTTGTAGATTCGTTATGTGATTTTGGATATGTCTGCAAATTTTCAGGTCATTCGGACATCGTTTGATCGGGTTTTGGATTGAATGTTAGTTTTGAAAGTTTTGAAGAAACTTAGGCTTGAATTCGTGTGTAAATGGTGACTTTGATGTTTAGGATGGTGTTTTTGTGATTGGAACAAGTCCGTATCATGTTTCGGAGTATGTTGGTGGTTTTTGTTGGGGTCCCGGGGGCCTCGGGATGGATTCGGACCATCAACCGGGCATTTAGAACTTGGAAAATTTATGCAGAAAATTGCAGTCAGCAGTTGCTCTACGCGATCGCATAGAGATGACTGCGATCGCATAGAAGAGTGGAAGGGGCGTGAAATTAACTCTATGCGATCGCGTGAAGGGCATTGCGATCGCATAGGGTCCGGAAATTGTGCAGTGCGATCGCAGAGAAAGGGACGCGATCGCATAAGGTCAAGAGTGGAAGCAATGCGATCGCAGGAGCACCAGTCGCGATCGCGTAGAGTTATCCGGGTGGTCATCGCGATCGCATGAGCATCTACGCGATCGCGTAGAAGAGAAATGGGGTCCGGGGAAATTTGTGCTACGCGATCGCAGGAAGAGAGGCACGATCGCGTGAAGCCGGATGTTTGAACATCGCGATCGCAGGAGGCGCGTCGCGATCGCGTAAGGTCAACTGCTCTGGCAGTGAATTAAATCACAGAACAGAAGGCTCACGGGTTCATTAACCCAAAACACAATTTTGAGCCCTAGAGAGAAGAAAACTCGAGGAAATCATTGAGAAATCATCGGGTATTCGTCGGAGGTAAGATTCTTGACTCAAAAACATCATTTTATGGTAGAATTAACATCAATCTTCATGAAATTGGGGTGAAATCTTGAAGAAATGTGGCCTAGATAGTGAAAACGGGATTTTGAGTTTTGGGAGGCCATTTGAACTCCGATTTTGATAAATTTTATATACACGGACTCGAGGCGAGAAGAGGGTCGCGTTGGTACTAATTTCGGAATTTTCCGAGCAGTGGGCCCGGGGTCGGGTTTTACCAACTTAGTGTATTTATGTGAATTTCATGTAAGTTGAAATGGATTATGATTCTTTGACCCGTATTTGATATAATTATTGTGGTTTGACTAGATTCTACGCACGAGGGAGCTAAATTCAAAGGAAAAGGCATCGTGGACGAGTCTACGGCCGGCTAGAGGTGAGTAGTTTGTGTATATGGTAGCCTGAGGGTTCGAAACCCCGGCTTAGCACATTGTGACGCTAGTAGGGCGTGGCTCGCACATCGTGGCAGGTGCGGGATTGATTGTGATTGGGGATTGAGACTTGGTCCATCCCGGAAATGAATAATTTGTTGTTAGTGTTGGAAATACACTGTATTTGATATATTTGTGGGTTGTAAGCCTTGTTTGGGGCCTCGTGCCGACCTGTAGTGTCCTTAGAGGACAATATTTATGTGATAGCTATAATTGCTTAAATCGCTGATCTCAGTCCTAGAAATTGAAATCACATTATTGAAATGCTAAGTCACCGGCTTTTGCAAAATTTAATAAAGTTAAAGTATTTTTCATAAATTATGAATTGGAAATTGGAATTAAGAAAAATGAATTGTTTTGTGACTTATTTGCTTATCGTGGACTGAGCATGGATCGGCTGCACGCCGCGATGGTTGATATGAGGATCGGGCCGCACGCCGCATCGGTCATATGCATAGCTGTAGGAGGCCCTCCGGAGTGTGTACACACCCCGAGCTGAGCGTCGTCGACGTTAAATTGGATCGGCTACACATCGTAGCGGTTATGTGCATTGCATTGCATCTTTATTTGTTAAATTACTCCGTGGTAGCTGAATTGTACTCTGTTGATGCTAGTTCGTAGGAGATTCGGACCGTAGTGTAGCTTCATATTGTGGTATTCTGTGGATTTCTTATTTTCAGCTACTTGTATATATTTATTACTCACCGAGTACTTAGTACTCACCCCTACTCTCTGCACCTTTGTGTGCAGACTCAGGTACTCAAGAGCAGTAGACGAGCATTTTCAGCTTTCACAGAGTCATATCGAGTTGCTGAGATAGCTGCCGACGTTCGCAGAACCTAGCTTCTCCTCTCCTTTCCCGTTGTTATTTGTATTTTGTATTCGGATTTGAGTATTTCTATACAGTACTCTCTATTCCTGTTGAGTTTTGCTAGAGGCTCTAGACTTGTGACTCCAGATCTTTGGGAGTGTCAGTATTTCGTTCATTATTACTATTATTGGAGTTCTTAAACTCATATATTCTTCTTGGGTTGTCCATTTGGGACTGGTATTCGATGCGATAGGTAATTGTTGGTTTGGCTGGCCTAGCTTGATTGTTGGGCGCCATCACGACCGGATTTGGGTCGTGACAACCAGTAGGTCACCAAGCCCGGTGATGTCTTCCAAAGCATCAGTCTCAAATCTATCCAAGAAGCCGTGGATATCAGTCACCCCTTGAGGCCCGTCATAAGAACAGTCTTCTAATTTACCGCACTCGCGAATCATAGCGTCTGAAATATGATGGGGCCAATAATGTTGATCACCCCAAGTTCATCTCTTGGGACACTTTCCTCTACTCAAGAAGTATCACCTCTGGTCTCTATCTCGACTCCCTAGCTTGGGGCAGGGTGGCCTCAACCTTTTCTGGTTTGGGAGCTTCAGCTAAGACTCCCCCATCGACCTCTTCACGTGGGGATGGTCTGATTTTGGTATCCACCGGTTCAGAGGACCCTTGTACCACCACACCTGCCCACACACGGGCCACCAACTAGGATTTCTCTTCTTCTTCCTCTTCTTCAAACTCATCCCTTAATCAGCGGATTGAGTCTAAGGACATGGCATTGGTGTTCCCCTGGGCTAGCGCGACCACTTCTTCGGTTTCTTCTTTTTCGAGTTAGGGGAACTTGAGGCCCTTTTCCTTTTCATTTCATCGTCTTGCTTCGGAGGAGGGGGATCAAGAGGCACAAATGGAGGCCTCATAGAAACATCTTTGGGAAGACCTACAAAAAATACAGAGCGGATAAGAATTCCACATGAGGAAATAAAATAGTAGCAAATTAGAGGAGAAAACCTACCATGATTATGGGTCTCTCATCGACCCTTTGATAACTCCATCCAAGCATGGTTGGAGTATAGTCTTTGTTATACCATGCCCTTGACCCATTATTTGAGTTTGGGAACAACGTCCGGCACTTGGGCCATAGCTGCAACACCAAAAATATCGATAAGGAAGAAGATAAGAGTAACAACAACAAGATTAAACATTCAAAGTGAAATACCACTTACGATTTGTGTTCTATTTCTCAATAAATGGCATGTCTTCGACAGGGATCATGTCCGAAGTCTTTATCCGAACAAATCGGCCTATCCAACCTCACTCTCGAGCCTCGTCTATACTCGAGAAACAGGCTTTGCTGGCCCAGGGAGCAAGCTTGATCAGCCCTCCTCGATAGAGTAAGGGATTGTAAGGGAGCATAAGTTGATCGAGGATGAGCGACATCCCTCAATTTTTCTTACGAATAATTAGAGGAGAATCGCTATTCTCCATAAGGAAGGATGGATCTAGCCAAGGTTCACGTCATACCTCTTGAAGAAGGCGACTATGATAGGGTCTAAGGGACCCAACGTGTAGGGGTAAGTATAAACACTTAGGAAACCCTCCACGTGAGTAGTGATAGATTCCTAGGGCGAAAGTACCACCACATTCTTATCAACCTAGTTGCAATCCTCTTGAACCTTGGCTAGGAGGTCATTAGTAATTATGTATATGTACCTTGAGACCAGTTCATATCAATCCGGTACCGAAGAAATATTTTATCTTAAAATCAAAAATAGTAAGGCACCTAGCCGGAACGATATTCTCAAAGGGATAGTCCGCCACAGTTTCATCACCGGCGGGCCGTGATGAAGAGGTGGCCTTCTTTTGCGGTACAGTCTTAGTAGTTTTTACCACTGAAGATTCCAAAAAAAAAGGAATTATGATGGTATGTGGTTTGGTAAAAGTTCAAGAGATTTGGATGCAAGAATTGTAGAGCAAAGGGATTTTTTGATGAGAAGCAAGAATGGGAAAACCTTTGAATGTAAGGTTTGAATAGAGGAATGTTACAATACTTATAGCTTGCCGGTGACAATTGAGAACTCATGGTGGTCGACCATCAACTAACATGCATTTAATACCTTGGTTTTGAACCGACAAGACGTTTTGAGTTGTTGCTTATGTCATGATAGGGTGTATCAGTGACGTTCGTCGCTCATATCATGGCCTATCGAGACAGAGCGTGGAAGTTCATATCATTTCTCGTCATCTCCTCTCCAATAAACGAGAGAACTATCTGTATACGGTCAAAATCGGATTTGGCCTTTTGTATGATTAATCGAGAGTGGAACATGATAGGTAAAGGTTCAACCTCGTATTATATTGAACAATGGTGCAAAGTTAGATCGTCACGTTTGTGACCCAGAGACTAATCAAGATAGAGATTTGCTAATATCAAGACCGAGCAAGATAGAGATCGAGGGAAACTTTTTGAGCTAAATACCGGAAAACCGAAATATCCGCAATCGAGCAAGGATCATGGCCGAAATCCCATCACGTATCAAGTTGAGGCTGATTAATTAGCTAATCATGATATTTCTTACCTCATATGGAATTGTATCAAGAATAGGACTCCCCTACTACATAACAAGGTCTAATCATTTGTAAAACACGCCATTCATGCAATAGAAAGCAATACTGTCATTTTCTAGCTTTCATTATCTTGCTACTGTGTTTATAAGTTAGTGAAAACATCTTTTGGTTCAAGGGTGACCGAACTCGAGGGATAAAGCTATTCAATTTGTGTGGTTTGCATTTATTTTTTATCATCAATTTCAATATTAATTCACTCTTTTTAATTTGTATCAAGTATCCATAAAACTACGTATAAATTCAATTATTATCTGATTTTAGGGTAAACAGTGGTCCAAGTGAGGAGGCTATTACGGGGAATAAGTAACGAAAGAGGATTTTTAGATAAGCATTTAAATGACAATAGCTTAAGAAATTTTGTCGGTGAAACTTAAAGGTCTCCGATTGTATTCCCATAGTGATGAAAGGATGTTTATGATGAGAAGTTTTATTTTGTGTCTCATACAACTGACACTAGTTGTATAAGGCTCCTTGTTGTCTCACAAATTTGTGGACCTCAATCTTACACTTCTGGATCCACAAAACTGTGAGATAAAAAGGTTGCCTCATACAACTAGTGTCAGTTGTATGAGACACAAAATAAAATTTTCTATTTATGAGAGAAGAAGATTAGGATAAAGAATTTTAAATTTTGATAAACTAATTCTTATAAAATAGGACATACTCGTTACACGTGTCAAACAATAAAAAGACTTAAAATGTGATGTGTCATCTCTGTCACCGCAATTGAGGTTCACGCATCGGTGAAGGCGTTTATAATACCCAATTTATCAAGTAGGAGTGTCCAAATGAAAATGTTATAAGTTCGTCTATCGGCTTTACAAATAGATGCAAGTTTAAATGGCCACGATGTCATTTCGCCTTCTTTATTTTATGACACTAGTTTTAGTTTACGTGCACGTGTACCTAAAGTGATATTATACAACTTTAAAAAATTGACGTTATTACTATTTAATGATGTATTTAAGTTATAAAAGTAAAATTAATTAAAGAAAAAAATGTAAGTTCCCTTACTATTGATAAGTGATTATGTAAAAGTTAAAATTGACGATCGTTGATTACTATTTATAGTATATAACCTAGTAATACATTGGAGTTTTTCAAATCACAGAAGAAAATGAAGAGAAGCAGATAACAATGGCGGATGCAGGATATATACTAAGGGTGTTCAAAAAATATTGGATTACAGTTCACGGGAATTGAACCTGTCATTTTCTACACATTTTGAACACCCTTGACCACTAAGCCAACATTTACCTTGTGTCAAGGGTGTTCAAAACTTAATATATAGAGATAAAAAATTAAATTTTACCTTATATATATAGTATAATTTTTCGGCGAAGGGTGTACCCTTGTGCCCCTGCCTCCGCCCCTGATAGATAAGCATACCTCGAAGAGTTGATGGATGTATGTGGCCGGAGAGGAGCTCCTTTTATAAATCAGCGTCGGTGGTGTTTGAATACTTTTAAATATGATGAACCCTCTTTCAATCCAAATTCTCAACGCATAATCTTTTTTAAAATAAAATTGAATTGAACTATAAAGGAAAATATATTAGCCTAAATTTTGAAACAAGCTATAAGAAATGAAAACCTGAATATTAGACACAAATCTTGACAAACATAATCTTTTATTCTTAAAAAAATATAATTAGGTGGTCAATAAGAAAAGAAAAATACTTAAATGAAAATTATTTTTTTCAAAGCAGTATAAAAGCAAAAACAAAAATAGCAACTAATTGAAACAAGAAAAGACTACTTACAATATTTTTCTAAAGAACGACAAAGAAAAGCTTAATGAATTCACCTGCTAAGGAGCTGTTCATATCTCATCAAGTAATGCCAGAGGTCAACTAGTCTTTTATATTATTTAAAAAATAATAGAAGGAATTATAATTAAGATTATATAACATAAATAAGGAATAAATTTATATAAGTAAAATCTTGTGTATATATAATTCAAATATAAAGAAAATTTTATTAAAAATAAAGATTCCTAAATCAAAAGGAGTTCAAGTGCTCGTTCGCCTAATATATCCTAATGTATTTTTATAAAAATTAATTTGTCAAGATTTTATTAGTTAAAAAAACCCTCCTAAGCCTAAAAGGAATATGGTCGAAAGCTAATCTGAATTGAAAAGTGTAGGAATTTAAAAATGGTAAGGAATTGAAGGCAAGTCCTAATATTAGAAAAATAATTAAATAATTATTTTTAAATATAGAAGAAATTATCAAATGACTATTTTGTACAGTGCGAATTATATTTTAAAAGGGCGAAAAAAGACAAACGTTATTTTTTGCTAAGGGCCTTCAAATTTTAATATAATGGTAGTCAAATCAGTTTATGTGCACCTCGATTAGGTACCGGAAAATTCTACCTATCAAAAGTTAAAATAATTACTTATTATTTTTTTGCCTCCATTAAAATTGAATTGGACTTTATAATTTTCCTGCCACTTCATTCACCGGTACTAATAATATGCAAAACAAAAAAATGATAGAAAGTTTATGTCCTTAAATACGCCTTATTTTATTTAAATAATGAAGGTGCTGGGATCAACTTAAGTACCTCAACTATTTCACGATATCTGTTACTTTTTTATAGATAGATATATCATATCATTTTATTTATCGATCTTTTGGCAAATAAAAAGAAATTATTTAGTACCTCAAATATTGAACCCTATTTTTACAATTTTAAGTTTTTTAGTTATTCCCGCAATCAACATTAATTAATTATGGATCTTACCGAGAAGCGTTGAGAAGGACAAATAAGGGAAATGTGTTTAAAGACCACTAATAAAGTTGTAGAAAGACATGAATGAAAAATTGCACTCTTCTTTCTTGTAAGTGATATTTTCAATGAGGTGTAGGGTTGTGCATGAGTCGGATCGGATCGGATCGGATTTAGCACATTTTAGATTTCGAATTCCGGATTTCACAAAATGCAATGCGAATTAATTATGGATCAAATTGGACTTTAAATTTTGGGTTGTATCAATATTTCGGATTTCGAATCGAATTATACGTATTATTAAGGTTATTGCTTATCTAATCGGCTAACGCATCTGCCTTATCTACTTTTTCTGTGTTCTATGCTAATACAAATATCTCTTTGCTTTTCATCCCTTTTATCAGCATCACATCTCTAAGAAAATATTTCCTGGAAGTTCGAGTTGTTATGCCTCAAAGTTGCAAACTCATATGTATATTTTCTTTGTAAAAAGATACGTATATTTTCTTTGCAATCTCATGTTTATGCAATTATGAGAGTACAATGGTGCCAATATATCTATGTCCAACAATTGTAAAGGTAATAACTTGGAGAAAGATGTAGAGAAAGTACTGACAATCCGAAATTAAAGTTTAGTATTTATACATACCCTAATAATTTTGAATTTCGAATTGAATCGGGTTAAAATTATACCAATCCGAATTCGAGCTGAATATTCAAAATATTAATAAATATAATCCGAAATCCAATCCATATATCTGAAATTCGAAATCCGAAATTAATCAGAACGTTTTAGATTTCGAATATTCAGTCCAAATGAACAACCCTAGTATGAAATAAGTATTTGTTAGGAGAGAATATTTACCCCACTCACTTCCTTGGATTCATATGCCTAAACAAGAATTTGAAAAATTGTTTACAAGTTTGAACTTTGAAAATTAACTTAAAATAATCGGTGCAAATTAATACTTAACAATGTCAAGATAGATTTTCACCAAAAATTAATACAACTTCTTTACAATCATCTACTAAAACAGGTGATCCAAATATACAATCTATCCAAACATATAATGACTTGCGAATTATCTATCATATAATATTAGTATTTATATTCGAACAAAAAATTTAAAACGTCTTAAAAAGTTTTAAAAGTGTTACTTATCAAATTATTCAGTGAAATATCTGTATTGCGGTGACGTGTGTGGTTCTTATCCCACGACGTGGCAAAAAGTACATTGAACCTTATAGAGAGAAGTAAATTCATAGCTTGTGTTGAAAAATAATATTAAGAAGGTAGAATATATGTGCTATAGCATCGCATGTGAACGTTACTGTGTTAAAAGAAAGAAATCTAAAAACTGTTAGAATAATAAAAGAAGCTTGAAAATCAATAAAGATTAAGAAATATTTTGAGTTTACAATTTGCTTGTGCGTCCTTAAGGAATTTTAACCTCCTCACACGTTTTCAAGGTAATAGATTAAATCATCTCAGGATAAAATGGAATAAACCTTCCTACAATAGTGGCAATACAAACTGCATGATACCAACAAACTTAAAGAACAGAGCAAAATCACACTTACTAATTCGAGAGAAAGACTGCGAATTAGAATGCAGTATTTTCAGAAAGAAGGAAGTTTTGTAATATTTTTGGTGTATGAAAAACGAAGTCATGCCTCAGAATTTATAAGCAATTATTGGAAGAGGTGTGATGTTTGTTCTCGAAATTTCAGAAGTTTACGCGGCCTGCCGCGGTTACGCCAGGACCGCGGCCAGAGTGGCCCTCTGAATCTGCAGCAGGGTTCTGGCGCGATCCTACCGCGGTTGCACTAGGGCGGCCAGACTATACTTTTGAATCTTCGGCAGTGATCTAGCATTTAAATAATTATTAAATAATTAAATAAATAAATTTTGTCCAAAAAGTAATCTTATCGATCATTTTCCAAATTCGAAGCAGCCGAAGTCGAGCGGCGACGACGACGCGATGGTTCATTCTCATCAACTCATTTTAAGAGTTTTAAGAAGTGATTCTATATATAAGCGCACAAATGTAGTTGTTCCTCACCATTGAGACACAAAGTGCAAATCAAAAGCTCACTTCATTCAAATTTTTATTTTCTTCCATTTTATTTCCCACTATTTTTCACACTCTTATGTTTTAAAGCCCAATACTTAAAATCAAATGCTTTAAAGTCCAACATGGCATTGATGTTCAATTTGTCATACATATCTTCGAAAATAAGAAAATGCTAATGCACTTAGAAGAGTGTTATATTCTATTCATTATGAAAGATTCCCAATTGAGATGCTAAAGAGCGCAACCAATACTAGAAAATGGCATTAGTTTGCAACAAATGGCGAGGCATCTAGAAAGAAAAATCTTCATTAGGCGACCTTGCGATTTTGCTAAAGTGCGAATTGCATAATTTATCTCATTGTCTATCTTTCTTATTTTTGTTATGAATGAATGCCATAAATTACCTATATTTTGTTTTTCACAAATTACATACTTGAATGGTATATTGTAATTATATAATATTTTATATTGCTATATCATAAAAGTGTAGGAGAGGGTGATGGAGGTAAGGATGAGGAAGACAACGTCTGTTTCCGACAATCAGTTTCAGTTCATGCCGGGTCGCTCCATCACAGAAGTTATCCACCTTATTAGGAGGTTGGTGGAACAGTAGGGATAAGAAGAAGGATCTGCACATGATGTTTATTGACTTCGAGAAAGCGTACGATAAGGTTCATAGGGAGGCGCTCTGGAGATGTTTTGAGGCGAAGGGCGTGCCGGTATCCTACATAAGAGCGATCAAGGACATGTATGATGGAGCTAAGACTAAGGTTAGGACTTTGGGAGGCGACATAAAGCATTTTTCGGTTGTTATGGGATTACACCAAGGCTTTGCGCTTAGCCCGTTCTTATTGGCCTTGGTGATGGATGCATTGACACACCATATTCAAGGGGATGTGCCATGGTATACATTATTTGTTGATGACATAGTTCTAATTGATGAGACGAGGGCTGTTGTTAACGAGAGATTGGAGGTTTGGAGACAGACCCTCGAGTCTAAGGGTTTCAAAATGAGCTGGTCTAATATAGAATACCTGGAGTGCAAGTTTAGCGCTGAGTCAAGGGAAGTAAGCAGGGACGTGAGACTTGGACCACAGGTTATCTCGAAAAGAGATAGCTTTAAGTACTTTGAGTCGATGATTCGGGGGAGACGGAGAGATCGACGAGGACGTCACTCACCGTATATGGGTGGGCTGGGTGAAATGGAAGCTTGCATCTAGAGTTTTGTGTGACAAGAAAGTGCCACTAACATCAAAGGTAAGTTTTATAGAACTGTGATTATATCGGCCATGTTGTATGGGACATAGTGTTGGCTGATTTAGAATTCCCATATCCAGAGGATGAAGTTAGCAGAAATGAGGATGCTGAGGCGGATGTGCGGGCACATTAGGATATATAAGATTAGGAATGAAGATATTCGGAAGAAGTTGGGTGTGGCCCCTGTGGATGACAAGATCGGGGAAGCACGACTCAGATGGTTCGGACATGTGCAGAGGAGAAGCCTTGATGCGCCGGTAAGGAGGTGTGAGTGGTTGGTCGTGGTGGGTTCGAGAAGAGGTAGAGGGAGGCCTAAGAGGTATTGATGAGAGGTGATCAGACATGACATGGTACGACTGCGGATTTCCGAGGACATGACCCTTGATAGGAAGGTGTGGAGGTCAAACATTAGGGTTGTAGGTTAGGGGATAGTAGAACTTTCCTTTTTTCATACCGGAGGTGAGGCGGGTTGGATTAGGGTTGATCTTAGATAGCTTGTTGTTTATGCTAAATACACTCTATACTTGTTGTTTATCTTAACCCTGAAACCTTAGATACTGGTTACTGTTATTGCATATCTTTCATCTTTTGGTTGTTATGCTTCTGTTACTATTATAGTTTTTACTGGAATTACTAATGAGTTATTTTTCTTGTTTTCTTATTTTTATGTCCATTATTCTGAGCCGAGAGTTTGCAATCTCTGTCCTATCGGTAAAGGTAAGGTATCTCCAAATTTTATTAAATAAAATTTTAGTGGATAATTGTTGTTGTACTAATATTTTAAAGGACGGACACAGTACAATCGGTAAATATAAGGCATCATCTTGATCATTTTCTCATATAGTAACTACTAAAGTAAAAAAGCCATTATCAATTTGACCAAAAAGCTGATAAAAAATAAAGATCCAAAAGACTACTATTACTTGTCATAGTCAATTGTGCGTATGTAATTATCTAAATACTCCATAAAATACACACTGAAGCTCAGTCTCTCAGCTTGGCATGGCGCTGAAACACTCCTTTATCCCGTCTTCTACTTCCTGTTACAATCACTACTCCTATCTCTCTCACCCTGTTACAATTAGAAAAAATCCCATCTGCCTTAGACCATTCTCTCAATCATATTTCCCTTCTTTCTCCAGCTCTTGCCTTCCTAATTCTCCCCTTTTCCTTTCTTTTCTTGAAGAAGACGAACAAGAATCTGAAGAAGAAGAAGAAGAAGAAGAAGGACTTACTCTTTCAGAAACCGAGCAGTTAAAACAACTAGAAAATGACCCGATTCGCCGGTTCTTCCAGACCCGGACAGCAGACTTAGAATCCGAACCAGACCCAGGTCGCGAAGGCAAATTATCTTTTCAAAAGAACCGTAAAACATCTTGGCACCTCGCTTCTATCAGTAGTTCAACTGAAAATGACGAGGACGAGGTCGAGGACATACCAAAATTGCCTCATGAAACACTCTCAAGTCCTAAAAATGAGGGTGTTGTAAGTGAAATATTGGAAAAGGCGAGGAATTTACCAGAAAATGTGACGTTAGGGGAGGTATTAGGGGAATTTAAAGGGAGGGTTGGGGCAAAAGAGTGTGAGGAGGTGCTGGGTTTATTAGGAAATGAAGGTTTGGCTAATAATTGCTTGTATTTTTTCGAGTGGATGAGGCTTAATGAGCCTTCATTGGTTACACCTCGCGCCTATACGATTCTGTTCCCTTTACTTGGGAGGGCTGTTATGAGCAAGGAGTTACTAGTTTTGTTTAAAAACTTGCCTGAGAAAAAGGGGTTCAGGGATGTTCATGTTTATAACGCGGCCATTTCCGGGCTTTTATGCTGTAGAAGGTATGAGTGAAAGCTTTTACACTTGTTTTATTGTGTAGCTCGTTGGTTTTGATGTTTTTATTACTCGGATGGTTTGGTACGTGTAATCACTGGTGGTGCTAGGTTAAAGAAAGGGGATTTGGAAAATTATGCTGTGCAAATAGGGTATTTTTTTCCGGTTTTGTTGTTATTGTTGGATAGAAGATGTTGAATCCCCTTGACATAAAAGAAAATTCTAGTGAAGTGACAAAGGCGTTCAAAAAATGCTAGTACATACTTTGAATAGCTTGTAAAAATTCCTAGCTCTGCCGCTGCGTGTAATGCCATGATGAGTTAGAGTACCTTTCGGGGCAACTGTCAATTATTTGGAGGTTTTTTTTGGTGTACCTCATTTGAGTTTTATATTGGTTGTTCAAAGGAGCTGACAACAGCAAATGCTCCTAGTGTATGTTGTCTTTTCATATGTTTTGTTCAAACGCATGGTATATAAGAAAGTCTTGCAGTTTATAGTGTCCATTTGGGCGTGTTTACATCAGAGTATTATAGACAATGACATTACATCTTTTCGAATACATCTTTATGGTAGTAGCTTATTTTCCTTTTACTCCTTTTATTAAAGGTATGATGATGCTTGGGAAGTTTTTGAGTCCATGGAAACAAATTCTGTCCAACCAGACCATGTGACGACCTCCATTATGATTACAATAATGAGGAAACGGGGCAATAGCGCCAAAGAAGCTTGGGAGTTATTTGAAAAGATGAACAGAGGAGGTGTAAAATGGAGCTTGGAAGTAGCAGGTGCTCTAATTAAATCCTTTTGTGATGAAGGCCTGAAAAAGGAAGCTTTAATTATCCAGTCAGAAATGGAAAAAAAGGGAATATCTTCTAACGGCATTGTCTATAATACTCTGATGCATGCTTACTGTAAAGCTAACCAAATTGAAGAAGCCGAAGGTCTCTTTGATGAGATGAAGAGGAAAAAAATTGCACCTACCTCGGCTACTTACAATATTCTGATGGACGCATACAGTAGAAGACTGCAGCCTGATGTTGTTGAGAAACTGCTACTGGAAATGGAAAATGCTGGTTTGGAGCCAAATGTGAAATCGTATACATGCCTGATCAGTGCCTATGGAAGACTGAAGAAAATGAGTGACATGGCTGCAAATGCTTTCTTGAGGATGAAAAAGGTTGGTATAAAACCGAACTCTTACTCTTATACGGCTCTTATCCATGCCTATTCAATCAGTGGGTGGCATGATAAAGCTTATACAGCTTTTGAGAACATGCTAAGGGAGGGAATAAAACCCTCGATAGAAACTTATACTGCTCTGCTTGATGCATTTAGACGTGCTGGTGATACCCAAACACTCAAGAAAATTTGGAAAATGATGATCAGAGATAAAATTGAAGGGACAAGGGTGACATTTAACATTCTACTCGATGGGTTTGCTAAACAAGGTTGCTATGTTGAAGCAAGAGATGTGATTTGTGAGTTTGGGAAGCTTGGGTTACAGCCAACAGTAATGACTTACAACATGCTGATCAATGCATATGCAAGAGGAGGACAAGAATCAAGGTTGCCACAGCTTGTGAAGGAGATGGCAGCACTTAATCTGAAACCTGATTCTATTACTTATTCCACAATGATATATGCCTACATCCGTGTGCGGGATTTCAAGAGAGCATTTTATTATCACAAGCAGATGGTGAAAAGTCGGCAAGTGCCTGATGCTGAATCATATGAGAAGCTCAGGGCAATTCTGGATGTAAAAGCTGCCATAAAGAACAGGAAGGATAAGAGTGCTTTAATGGGAATAGTTAAAAGCAGTATGGGCTTACTGAAAGAGAAGAAAAAGGGAAAGAAGGATGAGTTCTGGAAAAATAGAAAAAGAGGATCAAGATTTCAAGGAGGACAGTAATAGCAAAATTTTTTGGCTTGTCATAACTGTATGTAGGTTCGATGAATTAGCTTAGTATACTCCTATCTCTTTTGGTGGTCAATCATCAATCCAGCCTGATTGAGTATGCTCTTTTGTATAGTTGTGTTCATCTTTTTGGCATAAAAGAGAAAACACTGAAATAAATGCTTTAAGACTTGTGACACACTACATTAGCTAGAGAATTGAATCCGAAGGTAAGCAATCATTTGCAGTCAGAGACTCCTAAGTAGATGCTGTTACGGTAGATTCCTTCTTCTAATAGATTTATCTTTCTGTCAGAGATTTCTAGTTAGATGCTTTTACTGAAGTTGCTACCTCTAATAGATTTATCCATTTCTTGGGGCCAGCTTTGTTTTCTGATGTCTGGTTCTAAGAATTGTATTTCTCTTGATTAAACTCTACATTTGTCTATATTCATGTTAGATTGATGACAATCTTATTGGATGAAATATCTGATGCCGCACCTATATTTACACATTTGTTCTGATTGGTTACCGGTTAGTAGTAGTAATGCCTGAGAAGCTGTTTCTTGATTTCTTGTCCCCTTGGGAAATGAAGTTGCTCCTTGTATAGTAAAAGGATAGTCATAGTATCATGAGAATTCTTAGAACCTAAAACGAGGTCATAGCTCATTTGGAACTTACAGGCAAATCAGGCAAATGCCTCTGTCCCTCAGATGCAACAAGGAGGACCATACTGCATCCTGTCCACATTATTATTGTTTGACAATGAGAAAAGGCCACAATGGAAGATGTGATTACTCATTTACTATATTTTGAGGCAGCAACAAGGTTTTTCCCCAGGGCGTATTCACCTCTGGCCTTTCAGTGTTTGGTATATTTGGTATGAGGTTCGTATCTTATTTGCCAATATTTAGCATAACCAGGACTGCAGAGCTAGTCTCTATCCTAGGTATACTTCTAATTTTGTTGAATATGTTGCCTTTGCTTTTTTCCTCCCTCTCTCTCTCTCTCTCATTTAGAATGTTTTGTTGGTTGATTTTTTCTTTTTTAACCGTAAAAATGATTGAATTTCTTCCCGCCTGTCTCTTTTTGTTAGCGCTTATCCTTCTCGTGATGTTTTACCGTTTTATTGCATTTTGTCCTTTCTTGTTGTACAACTAACAAATTGCTTAGAGAAGTCACGCCAATATTGTTGACATAGCATCATTACACAAGTTCATGTCAGACCAAAATTGTAGAATAGGATTACACAAATTTAGATGAATTCAGATGGAGCTTGTCGGGTTTTCACTTATTCTACATAGAGGTCTATAATGAACGACAAAGAGGATTCTCCTTTCTGATTTTCCAGTAATGGCAATGTCCATGCTTCATCCATATTAGACAAAATTCAAGAAACGGTTGTGTGAAGTCAGAATTTTACAGTACCGTGAATCTTCTATCTAGAAGAATATTTCTCATATTTTGGAGTGAAAGACTGCGTACCCTATCTTAGAGATCAAGACTAGCAAGCTTAGAATTGAACAGTTCCTAGAAAGTCAAGATTGTGAGGTTATCATTAACATTTAACAAGTTGAGGTGAAGCAGCCGGGGACATTGAAGATTTGAAGAACATGTTATATGTATGCATTTGTTTTGTTATATGCGAGATTGCGTACTTCTAGCATATGTTTAGTAAAGGGAGCTATCTAGCATATGTTTAGTAAAGGGAGCTATCGTTCTTATTCATTTGGTTGAGGATAACATTGCATGCTGAAATGAAGAGTTTACGTTTGTAATGAACCGAGTCTCTCTTATTTCTTTTACTACCTTGAAGATTGTCATCATGGTTCAATTGATCTTATCAGCTGTATCTAATGTTAGCTCATGGTTAACTTTCCAGCTTCTTTTTATCTTTGTAGGGTGAATGCGTTTGAAGTGTTGGGCAAGACTTGGATCTCGGACTAAGGACTATCAATATGTTACTTGGAGTTCAACAATTAGTGAGGTGAAACGCTCTTAATATTTATCAGCTGTAGCTGTTAGAACACAAGTTCAAGCAATGCAATTCTAGTTCCAGAGTAAGCAACACCTCGATACTCATGCTCCACATTTTGGAACAACTCGATCATGAATATCTGGTCGAAAACACAAGCAATCACCCACGATCAATTCGCTACTACGGGCAAGATTATTAAATGCTCAAAACTATAAGTCGAAACTTAATTCCTTAGATCATTTCTCATGTATTTTGTTTTAAATTCTTACACAGGATTTTTTTTTACCTCTTTTGTAAAGATTTCCTGGGTTGTTGTTGTTGTTGTTGTTGTTGTTGTTGTTGTTGTTTTGTAAAGATTTCCGTTGTCCTAGTCCGGAACCTTAGACCTAACTCACTAATAGCTTGCCCAAGACCATATACCATATCAATTTCTTCATCCCGTTTTGCTTGCAGTAACGAAATGGGAGCAACCTAATTAAAGTTCGGTAGTCGAAAGTATTACTAGCTTATGTTCTGACCCGAGTAGCATAGGGTACGTGAAATCCCGTATGAATAAGCAAAGACCATCACGTTGCATTCTACCGACGGGTTAAACCTTAAAAGTTGAACGAAGACTGATAGCGAAGCAGTGAAGGAAGGGTGAAAAGAATAGTTTATTCTATTATCTTTTTCAAATAATATACTCTTTCTATTTCAATTTAGATGATACGTTTTTTAATTAATCGGTTCTGAAAGTAATGACACATTTTAACAATTGGGAATAATTGAACTTTAAACTTTTTATTTTATCCCAATTTATCCTTATCCAGAAAAACTATTATAACCATACAAATATCATAGTTTCACAAAATTTTTATCCCTTAACCTTTTAATATCATCAAACTAGCTGATCTAATTTGAAAGGAGGGATTACAATTTTTTGCAGTTATTTAGATTTTGACATAGATTCGGTTGAAACTTGAAAAAATAAATTTTGAAATAGTTTTGAAAAATATTTTTTGAAAGCAGAAATTATGTTTGGACATGTATTTTATTTGAAAAAAATTTGAATCTTGGGAGTGAGAGAATAATTTTCATCCAAAATTTACTCTAAACAAGATTTTAGAAACTTGAAAAATAATTTTGTGACAAATGTATGGGCAAACGGGTCGATAGTATTCTCTTCATTCTCAAAACAAAAATTAAAACAGTAAAATAGAAATTAAGCACGGAGTTGTGTGCTACCTTACTCGGAAATCGGAATACATACGTTTCGGTGTACTGCTCAGTTGAACGCCCATAGACGTAGCCCGTATCTCAACCTTAATCTCAATCAATGGTTAGCGAAAATCAAGACCCGACTATTCGGATCCTCTGCCGGAGGCTTCAGATTATCAAGAACGAATCGGGTCTTCAATGGCTCATCGGCTCTCCATTCTTCCCTCGCCATACCATTATCTCTACCTTCCGATGTATCCACACTACTCCAACCGATCCTCTATCGCCGGATTTCTCTAAAGAATCAGGTAGTCAACGAAGACTAATTTCAGCGAATTCAATTCATCGGCTTTTTTTTTTTTTTGGTACGATTTAATTATTTATTTTGTTTTTTTTAAATTGAAGATGATATAAGAACACTGCTTCCGAAGGGTTTTGAAGTTATTGGAGCTTTAATTGTCGGAAAGGACTGTAATTTTGACAAAATCGCGGGTGAGGCGATTAATGCAGCTTGTAATTTGAGGAAAAGTTTGTCGAGTGATGAAAACTTGGGGAGTCTGGAGCTGATCGGTGCTGTGGTGGATTTAAATAACGCTAATGATGTTCGTTTTTTCGTGTCGAAGGATGGAAAATTGGGCAGTCTTCAGAGTATTAGTTCCATTATGTACGAAGACAAGCCTGAAAAGTATATTTGGGAAAGAGGCTGTTTGCTTCGGTGTGCTCTTCATGTAAAATTGCCTCTGTATTATAATACTAGTAACCCTAATGGTAAGTGCTCCCGTAATTTTTATTCCTGCATAAGTTCATAGCCCTTTCATCTTTCTATTTGTTTAACTTATTAATGCTTTTACTGGATAGCAGTAGCTGAGCCAAGATTTTCACGGTGTCAAAATTTAAAGAAGTAAACATATGAAGAAGTCAAGGGGATTCAACACATAGTATATATACTTAAAAAGAAAACTTTTACCTATTGAAACAATGTAATTTTCTGGCGAACCCCTTGGAGCCATGTGGCTCTGCCACTGCTGGATAGTGCTAAGTTCTGTCGAATTCAAGTTATTCTAGCCATTTGCCGGACAATTTGGTGTACTATGTTTTCTACTGTACTTATCCTTTTTACTTAAATTCAGAAGCTCAGAGAGAGTATTGGTAGAATTATTTGTGTTAAATGTCTCTTGCTATTATACTTTATACTCATGAAATTTGATCGTGTTTGAATGACTTAATGGTAAATTTATATAGACCTGGATATTAACAACCAGCAGACTTTACAAAATTGAAAATGGAAGAGTTGAAGGGTGAAGAGTGTTTCCAGAAAAGAACAAGAGCTACTTTAAAAAGACCCAGTTCAATACCCACTTCGTGGGTTTCTGGGGAAGGAAATACTCTAGGCAGCCTTCCCCTGCTTTGCAGAGAGGCTGATTCGAACCAGCGATATGACACACCACGGCAAGCAAGCTTACCGCTGAGCCAATTATGATGCTCATGACCTTTCCCATTATGAGCAATATCCCAGCCTCACTAAATCTTTTACTGATAGGTGCACTATCATTGCATTGGAAAAAACACTTGCAGCGTGAAAGAGGAATAATAAGATAGACAATTGAAAATTCTCTTGCCTGATATTTGTTATTTCTTGTAACATTATTTTTGGAGCTTCTTTGTGGCGTTGTTTCATGGATGTTCTTGCAGCATTGCTATACGAACGCTTAATGGGGCTCTATTCCACTAGCTCAATGATTTTTGCATTCTGATAATGTGAAAATGGACTCTTGTTTCTGGCCAGGTCACAAAAATAAGCAACTCCACCAGTTTAGTTGTGGATTAGTAATGCAAGATTCTTCTTAAGTCTTTATCTCTGAAGAATCCAAATTTAATCATTCAGTGATACCTTTAATGAGGGCGAACGAGAAGCATGTGGAAAACTAACATTAATAACCAAAGCAAGAAAGATTTGTTAAGGAATACCATCTTTTTAGTGTTGATTCTGTAAGTCTAGAGTTATAATGACTCCTGTCACATAGCAAGAATTGCCAAAATCATAATACAAATAATATTTTTGTGGCATTTCGTATATGGTTTCTAGTTGACCAATATCTAGAAAGATTAGGCAACCAAGACGTGATTACTCTATAATCATTTTCAATCCTTTACTTTCATTGTTATAAGTTTCTAATCAAAGGATGTGTACATGAAGATGATCTAAATGAAAGATCTGTTGTCTTTATGTATTTTCTGCATTTAATAGTACAACTTTTCTCAATACCTACAATAGATCGTTATGAATCACAACCTAATCGATCTTTCAAGGGTTTGCTTTTCTGTATTATATATCAGAATTAGTAGTGTGTGTAAGATATGCATGCATAGCCATACAGTTCCTAGTTGCTGACTAAAACTTGTTTTGTTTGCAGATGTACATGAAATATATATGCATGCAGCTGAAGCTGTTGCTAGTAAATTCGAAGAACCACAAGTTACTTGCCTAATAGATGCTTTAAATGAAACTTCAAGTGGTGCTATCGTTCTTCGTGGTTCAGACCTGAACGCATATAGTTCAAATTCTTCCTCTGAACTTAAAGATTCTGATATGAAAGCTTTGTTATGTTCATACTTCTTTTCAATGAGTAAAGATATTACCTCATTTTCTTCAATAGAGGAGGTATATTTCACCTCAAATTTCAAATTCTATTATAGTCAACGTTCAAATATGATTTCTTGAGTCCATCAAAATTCAGTTTTTTAAATTGAAAATTTTAATAATTAATTGACTTCAATTTGTTGTGGGCTAGTATACAACTGTATTAAAATGTTTGCTGCTTAGAATGCAGATAAAATCCAAGTAAGCTTTCTGCTTAATAAATCAATAAATTCTGCGAAACCTTCTGCACCTATTGCTGAATATTATCCAGGTATGATCTTTTGATGGATAATTCTGGCTTGTATTTCTTTTATGTAATATTTATGCTATTGTGCGAACATATAGATGTAAATAACTTGGTCGAGTTTGTCTCCCCTAATCAGTTAGTGGCTTCTTTTCTTTCAGCCACCCAGGAAACTGAACTTCTGGTCATAGGTCATAAACTTGAAGTGCTTTGTTATGCGGCAAAAGATCTATCACTGGCTTATAGCGTATCAAAGTTGGTCATCCCTGCACTACTTGACCAGTTACACTCAATGAGGAAAGTTATCATGCCTGACCTCTTAAAAGGGCATCCGGAGGTGAGACCATTATATCATTTCTCCTGTCATATTCAACTTTGCTTGAAAACCGAATTGCTGGGTGATCCACTGCTGTATTATTACCAATTTCAAGTCTTTGTTCTTCTCTTTTTTTTAATATGGGGTTGATGTTGTTCGGGATGTGGGTCGGTTTGATTCATCACATAATATGTTTAGTCAGTGTTAAGAGTAATGTTTAACTAGGACAGATTGTGGGGAAAAAATATGCAATCAAGGGAGATGTCCTATCGCGTAACTTGGACTTCCTTTAGAGTTGGTAAATAAATGAATTCCTATAACATCAAACTCCATGACTAAAGCTATATGGTATGGGTTGTCTTCTTGGAAATTTCTGCTGTCTAATCATTTTGGCATGGTTCAAACCAAACTTCAGTAAGAAGTTACAGTGTTTTAGAAATTCTCTATTGAGTTTTTCTGTGGGACTCTGGATTCTTAGTTGTCTATTGTAAGTTGAAATTTCTGAAATAGAAGTGACGGCTAAAAAAGTAGGTTGGAAAAATATGAGGATATCAGTGGGTGATCCACTGCTGTATTATTACCAATTTCAAGTCTTTGTTCTTCTCTTTTTTTTTAATATGGGGTTGATGTTGTTCGGGATGTGGGTCGGTTTGATTCATCACATAATATGTCTAGTCAGTGTTAGGAGTAATGTTTAACTAGGACAGATTGTGTGGAACAAATATGCAATCAAGGGAGATGTCCTATCGCGTAAACTTGGACTTCCTTTTAGAGTTGGTAAATAAATGAATTCCTATAACATCAAACTCCATGACTAAAGCTATATGGTATGGGTCGTCTTCTTGGAAATTTCTGCTGTCTAATCATTTTGGCATGGTTCAAACCAAACTTCAGTAAGAAGTTACAGTGTTTTAGAAATTCTCTATTGAGTTTTTCTGTGGGACTCTGGATTCTTAGTTGTCTATTGTAAGTTGAAATTTCTGAAATAGAAGTGACGGCTAAAATAGTAGGTTGGAAAAATATGAGGATATCAGTGGGTGATCCACTGTTGTATTATTACCAATTTCAAGTCTTTGTTCTTCTCTTTTTTTTTAATATGGGGTTGATGTTGTTCGGGATGTGGGTCGGTTTAATTCATCACATAATATGTCTAGTCAGTGTTAGGAGTAATGTTTAACTAGGACAGATTGTGGAAAAAAAATGCAATCAAGGGAGATGTCCTATCGCGTAAACTTGAACTTCCTTTAGAGTTGGTAAATAAATGAATTCCTATAACATCAAACTCCATGACTAAAGCTATATGGTATGGGTTGTCTTCTTGGAAATTTCTGCTGTCTAATCATTTTGGCATGGTTCAAACTTCAGTAAGAAGTTACAGTGTTTTAGAAATTTTTTATTGAGTTTTTCTGTGGGACTCTGGATTCTTAGTTGTCTATTGTAAGTTGAAATTTCTGAAATAGAAGTGACGGCTAAAAAAGTAGGTTGGAAAAATATGAGGAAAGAAGTGTCAAGTATAGAGGAACTTACAGAGTATACTGGGCAGTATGTCCATAGATTGCTACGTACGGTACGCTAGTCAAAGGGAGAAGATAAATAACAAAAAGGGGAAAGGGAAGTGGTTTATGGATAGCATTTGCACGGACATTTTTGGTTTTACTTCATCTAGTTCTATCCTTATTGTAATATTGTGCATCTTTTATGGTACTTCGGAGTCCTTCACCTAATTTGCTTGTGATTTTGAGTAACAGCTCTTTTCTTTGAAAAGAACTTGTTATTCATTTAAGCTTATGAATTTACAGTGTATCTTCAAACGACTTTTTCTGTTTTACGATATTAAACTAGCAACACTCTTGAATTTCCACGCATTTCAGTCCCAGAAGTTAACTGGTGCTTCTGTTAATTTTCTTGCAGTTGCATCCATATCACTTCCTTCCTCCGGGACTTTTCCATCCGATTACAGTCTTGTATGAACTTAGTTATGGTGAGACAGAACTGAAGCAAGGTGAAGTCACTTGAAGCTTGGGATAACTGTGAATTATTGTCGTTCAGCTAAACAAATGTGTCTCACACACTGAAGCTTGTTTTATGGCAGTTGAAACAAGAAGATCCCTTCATTTTAGACTTGGGTTATCTTTTGATCGACCTCTTCTTAGAATTTCAAATGCTATTGATCTAGTGGGGAAGAAGAGTACTGGCAGCTCAGTCCAGAAAGGTAAAGCGTCAATATTATATTAATATATAAATATGTGTAACATGGCTCTTTGCTCATGCTTGGGATGATCTCCATCATTTCATGGCCTTATCAGGTTCTTCTTTGCTTAAGGATGTACATTTGGGGATTCCATGTAGTGGTGGTGAGTGGTTACGTGTTTCTTCTTTTCTCCACCCAGTACAGATTTGTATAACTTTTCTTGTGCTAACATTGTCAGACACCCTGCAGTTTCTGGAGGTGTCTCCTCTTTGGTTCAAGGTTCTTATGAGTACTACCATTACCTCCATGAGGGACTTGATGACTCGGTAATAAATTTTCGTTCTGAAGGCTCTGTAGGTTAAATCTTTTACTGTGCACCCTAATATGTTGTTTTAGCTCAACATTGTTATGCAATTTGCTTTCTGTATTTTTTGGCTCCAGATATATCTTTACCGTTCAACAACAACAACAACAGCTACCCAGTATAGTCCCACAGGGTGGGGTCATATATCTTTACCGTTCATTGTTTGCAAATGTTCATATGTTTGTACTTCTCAAATTTTTTATATTTGGTTCCCTTGGTTCTAAAGTTTTTCTTTCACTCCCACTTTCTTGTTTTAGATTTTTATCTAATTGCATGTGATATTGTTGGATTGCAGTATAATGAGTCAGTTAGCTTATTTATTAGTCAAAGTTATATTTATACTAACACTATATACCTCACAGGGGTGGGGCTGTGCTTACCGCTCTCTGCAGACAATCATTTCTTGGTTCAAGTTGCAAAATTACACCTCGATTGATGTCCCATCACACAGGTATCGTGTAGCTTCTTTAGCTACAGTGATTAAAATACCTTTCTTTTAATATGTGATTGGTTTAACTGACCGTACTTTTTGTGATGCCTAGGTTAATACTTTGTACATGCATGTGATTCTTGGCTTGCTCAGTGTTTTTCTCCTTGGTTCGCAGCTCCCTCTTTTTAAAACAAGAGACTGCTTGATATAAAAGTTAGCAGACTCCAGTTGCAATAGCTTCAAAAGGGATAGCTTAATTAGAGCACTGAAATACGGCCTCACTGATCTGATGAAAATTGTAATTCAAACATTTTATGAAAGGATGATTCAAAAGAGAGAATAAAAGGAGGAGCCTAAGAAATCCACATACTAGGATATAGCCTCTTTCCACTGTACAAGCAAGTAAAATGCAACTAGTTATCTTGCAGATAGTACTGTTCCCTCAAAGGCACACCTATTTCTTTATTTATAAATACTACATATAATCATATCAGGTCTGCCTTCAGCAACACAGCAAAGGCATTTTAACATCAGTGGCTACTTTGCAGTGAAAACAAACAGAACACAAGGAGTACCATCTATGCACAGAGCAACATAAATCATGGTTAAGATTACAACCAAGGTTTTTCTACTGAAAAGCACCAGCTATTGTGCACATTCTGATAGTAGTCAGAAAATATTATCAGAAACTTTATCTTGTTCTTATGAAGTGCACATTCTGATAGTAATCACTCTGTAATATGTGCTTTAGTCATAAATGAAGATCCAATTCTTCAGTAAATTTATAGTATTGTTCTGAAAATGAATTTGCATATTCTTCCAGGGAAATACAGCAGGCACTTGTAGAGATTGGTGACAAAGATCCTTCATTTATAGGGTCACGTGAATGGATTGGAGCCATTGAACTCAGTTTTGTCTTGGATAAACTAATTGGAGTAAGTTTGAACCTATCTAGAAGTGTTTATAAAAATACCTAGTGAGCTTTGGTTTAGATGAATTTTATGCTTTTGACTATCCTTTTCATTCTTTAGCTGTCAGCTTTACTCCACTTTGAACTTCTCAACCGCCTTGTAATATTTCGTTGATTTATAAACATGTTTGACCTTAAATTACTATTGTGGATAGGTTAGTTGCAAAATCATAAATGTAAGATCTGGAGCTGAGCTTCCTGAAAAGTGTCGAGAGTTGGCATTGCATTTTGAGAATCAAGGAACTCCAGTAATGATTGGTAGGTCTTACAGTTATTGTAATATGCTTCGGGCTGTAAATGAGTGGTATTTGTGATTCCTGCTTCTGTGTAACTTTGTTCGTCAAACAAAGTCAGAACACTATTTGCTTAGCATTTTACCATGCTTGCAGGTGGTGGTGTTCTTGCATACACTCTCCTTGGCGTGGATTATAACGATGCAACTGGAGATTGTGCTTTCCTTATACTGGATCCTCATTATACTGGTAACGATGATATCAAGAAAATAGTAAATGGTGGATGGTGTGGGTGGAAGAAAGCTGTTGATAGCAAGGGAAAACACTTTTTCTTGCATGATAAGTTCTATAATCTTCTGCTTCCTCAGCGGCCTAATATGGTCTAGTTAACCTTCAAAAGCTATTGGCACAAGACTATGTTCAGATAGACGGAGCCAGTTTCTCTCTGTGCTGGGGGTTGAGTCGAGTTTAGTGATCTAGTTGTGTTTTTTTATCCATTCCAGCCATAGAGGGTAGGGCTTCTATCCTTTTTGCTCTTGGAGGTTGAGGCTTTACTGGGAGCTATCTTTATTTTGTTGACCTAAAATGAGAAGTTCCAATCTGGAGTTTTAGATCCTCTCTTACAGATAGAAAATTTTGTCTCAGATGACAATGAATGATACTCTGGAGTCAATTATGACCTTCCTTTGTAGTCAAATTAATCACCTTATATAAGTCATAACTAAAAGCATAAATTGTCCAGTTATGGGTTTCTTGTAAAATACAAGTAACGTTTGACCCAGTTCACTATACAGATTAGATATTCTCTGCACAGTTTGATTACTGAGACTGATTCATTGTCAATCAACTTATATACCGTGAACTTGTAAGTATCATGTAGAAAGTGGTAATGGCGTGTATTTGTTGTATATCAAGACTGAAGCAGGATGCACAGCCTTAAACCACATTGTTAGTGTCGATTACAACAATGGAAAGACAGATCTATCTTCACTTTAAAAATGGAAAGGCTGTTGATGTCGTTACTTTTAACTTCAGATCTCAGTGTAGGGTGCGAGGGCCTTCGAATATCAGGATTTTGATAAATTTCACTGTCTACAATTCTATAAAATCCTTGCTGTGTTGGTATGCATCAATGTCAATTACCTATTTACATTTTTCCTCTCCATAGATTGAGAGGACATATGTGGACTATCTAGTGCAAACTGCTTTTAGGTTTCCGTGTGCAGTGAGACTATTAATTTGGTCATGTCACTTCTTGAATGGTTATTTATAGAGAATTTTTCACAAAAGGCATTTATTAAGACCTAATTAGCAATAAATAAAAACTCTTTTATATATTACGTAATATAGATATGTTTTACGTTATTTTATGATGTATATAGTGTATTAAACGAATTGTATTCAATAATACAACATGAAAAGACGCCGCACAAACAGGGATTTCTATAAATCATGATCTGTATTTAGGTGTATTAAGTTGTATTAAACGGGAAAAAAGTAACGTTTCAGCGCAAATCATGGGAAGGTGAATCTGTATTTAGGTGTATTTAGCTGTATTAAGCAGCGTCATTTCACAAAAAATGGGAGTTATATTATAAATTGGTGGGAGAAAAATATTTTGTATCATCTAATAAGGCTTAAATATAGGAAAGTATTAAATTTAAATTTTTTGCTACATAATAAAAAAAGTTATTATATTATGTAAAATCTTAAAAAGATATTTATATGTTATAAACAGGGTATTAATCTATTCTATAGGTGATAAAATTTCCTTATTTATATAGAGGAATCTCGTGTAGGAGCCCGTGCTGTGTTCTTTTGCATAGAGAGGTACATCGGTATGGAGAATGCTCACATTCTATATTTGCACCACCTATTTAGCATTTTTAGGGGTAGTTGGAGATTTTTTTGGACAATCATATCCAAATAGTCTAGCATTGAACTCCATAGTCTATTCAACTATTTGAAACACTACAGGATACACAGAAATCCCGAATTCCGACAATTAGATGACTAACTAGGCCATAAACACCGAACTTGTAAGCTAGTACATAGGAAGAAATGATGTTATGTAACTCCCAAAAACGTGCTCAAAGAGACTTAATGCAAAATCTGCAATCCTCAGTACCTATAATGTGGTGGCTTGTATGGACCCTCAGTTGGAACACTAATATAAGCAGCTTGCTCAGGTGTCAACTTGGTTAACTTAGCTTCAAGCTTTCCGAGGTGAAGGGCTGCAACTTTTTCATCAAGGTGTTTTGGCAGAACATAGACATTCTTCTCATATTTGCCTGTTGCCCTTTCATTCCAAAGCTCAAGTTGAGCAATCACCTGATTTGTGAAAGAGCAAGCAGTGGCGGATCCAAGATTTCAAAGTCGTGGGTGCTCGGAGATAAAGAAGAAGGAAAACACGTTTAGTTACGGGTGTTTACTCAATATGTTTATCTGAATTTTTATTAATTGCCTAAGTAAATTTACTGGATCTGGTCAAACACAATGGGTGCTTGAGCACCCATAATGCTCTATGTAGAGCCGCCACCGAGAGCAAGACATCACAAAGCTAGGATGCCCAGTTGCACACACAAGATTCATCAAACGGCCTTCAGCAAGGACAATAATGCCAGTTCCGGTTTCAGGAAATACCCAACGGTCTGTTTGGGGCTTGATAGTAATGCGCTTCACACCCGGGTATGTTTCAAGACCATGCATATCAATTTCATTGTCAAAGTGGCCAATGTTACATACAATGACATTGTTCTTCATCTTTCTCATGTGGTCAACCATTATAATGTCTTTGTTCCCAGTGGTTGTCACAAAGATGTCAGCATCTGAGACGACATCTTCCAAGGTAAGGACTGGAATTCCTTCCATCAATGCTTGGAGGGCACAGATGGGGTCTATCTCAGTTACAATTACACGAGCACCAGCTGATTTGAGAGCAGCAGCACAACCCTTGCCCACATCTCCATACCCACACACAACAGCAACTTTGCAGCAATCATCACATCAGTGGCTCTCATAAGACCATCAGGCAGTGAATGCCGGCAACCATACAAGTTGTCAAACTACATTGACACCAAGAAAGAATTAGAACCATAAGGATACCGCTCATCCTCTCTCATTCAACATTCTACAAAGGCTGCTTACTAATTCCTAAAATTACAGCCAGAACCTAACACTGAAAAATCAAAGCTCAAAGAAAATAATGCAATCCTTGATACACTAATTCACTAGCTAAAAGACATTGACATGCTTTAGCTAACTCAAAAGTGAACATAAGCGTCCAAAATATTGAAAATCAGATCACAACTGCAAATGAAAATAGAAAACACTACGATGTGGTACCTTGTTGGTAACAGAATCATTGACATTGATAGCAGGGAACAACAAGGACCCATTAGCTTGCATCTGATGAAGCCTCTTCACTCCAGTGGTGGTCTCCTCAGAAACTCCAAACAAACTCTCCTTCATCTTGTGGTACTTCTTGGGATCCACCTTCAGGCTATCCCTAATTATACCCAATACAATCTGAAACTCAGCATTGTCAGTTGAGCTTGGGTCCGGAATCTTTCCAGTCTTTTCATACTCTTCTTCTGCTTTTACACCCTCGTGGATCAGCAGTGTAGCGTCTCCATCATCATCTATGATCAAACAGGGCCCTCCATCAGAACCCCAGTCCAAACCCCTTTCAGTATGTACACCACCAGTACTCCTGCACTCATATTACAACTAAGTTTTGAGGTCCTCTTTGGATGGACTAAATTACTACTCCCTCTATTCGACCTTATTTGTCATAGTTTCATCTGGCACAAAGTTTAATAAAGAGAGGAAAGACTTTTAAAACTTTGGTCTTAAATATGTCATAGCATTTATGTGACTCTAAAAGCTTTTAATTATGGAAATATAAGAAATAGTACCAAACATGGAAATGAGAGAGTAGGGGTGTACATGGACTGGTTTGGTTCGGTTTTTACCAAAACCAAATCAAACCAATTATATCGGTTTGGATTGGTTTGGTTTTGTCGGGTTTTTAGGGTTTTCGAGTTTTTTTATTACATGAATATTATTTCAACTTACTTTGTTAGAATTATAGATAAAGCTTTGATAAGTGAATGTATGTTTAGTAAATAAGTGAAAAATTGACAAACATATGATCTATTAAAATATTCTAATGGGAGAATTTTTTTAGTAACACACGATAGTTATTTTCTTAGTCGTCTAACAATAATTTTTTGTTATTTACGCTTTTAGAGTTAATACATGAGAGTATCCCAAATATTTTTATATTTTCTAAAAAAAATCATTATAAACTCTTAAAAATATAAATAAAATTTCTATATTTATATGTCGGTTTGGTTTGGAGTTTTTTACTCAATACTAAACTAAGTCAAACCAAACCTAATCGGGTTTTTTAATCGACTTGATTTGGTTTTTCGATTTGGTGCGGTTTTCCGATTCGGTTTGAATCCCGGAAGAGAGTACTTTTTTTCAATTTATATGGAACTATTAGGAGTGTATTTAACAAGTGGGACGAGTTTCCTTAGACTTGGATATGTTCAAACGTCTTTTTTTCTTCAAATAATATACTGTATTGATTATATAACATGGTGACCTACTCTTTATTCATGCTATTCCATTTTATATTATACTTTCCACCTTTCCTTCCAGAAAATACACCCCAATACCTTCATACATTTGGAACCTCTCCAAAGCTGAACGTTAACATACTCATCTTGCCCATTATAATTTTTTTATAAGCTTATGTGCGCACTATTCCACTGGGGGTTTTGCTCGTCTTGGCCTTAATAACATGTTTTTTTGCTCTTATAGTAACATGTTTAACTCCATGTGCGTTTTTATATTTTTAAATAAAACAATGATTTCTATGACCGAATATGAACTTTCCTTTGTTTTTTCCGGAAAAAAGGAAGTGTATATATATATATATATATATATATATATATATATATATATATATATATATATATATATATATACACACACGTGGAGCGTTTCTCCTGTCCAGGCGAAGATAGAGGCAGAGTCACGAGCAATTGCAGCAGCAGCGTGGTCCTGAGTAGAGAAAATATTACAAGAGCACCAACGAACAGTGGCACATAGGGCGGTGAGTGTCTCAATAAGCACGGCAGTTTGAATGGTCATATGAAGAGAGCCGGTGATACGGGCTCCTTTGAGCGGTTGCGAAGGCCCAATCTCCGCTCGGCAAGCCATGAGCCCGGGCATTTCCACCTCCGCAAGCTCCATATCTAACCTGCCGAAATCGGCCTGAGACATGTCCTTCACTTTGTACTCTCGGCCCGATGACGTTTTCTCTACGGAGAGGGCCATGGCTTGATGATTCGTGGAGTTTGGATTAGGGTTTTGTGGTTTAGGGAATGGGTGAGCAGAAAATGGAGATGATCAAATTTTTAGGAGGATTTATAGATGGTTGAAGAGGATAAACGACACACGGTGTGTTTGGTACTAATCCAATTTTCCCATGTTTGGTTGTTAAATGTTTTGGAAAATATTTTACTTATCAATTTATTTTCTTCCAATTGGAGGAAAATATTTTTCTTTAAATTTTTATTTTTCTATTTTTCGGCACCATTCAGTCCCAGCCCCACCCACCCCGTACCACCCCACCCTTCCTCTCGCAAAAAAAATATTTTTTTACCTTAAATTTATGTTTTGAAATTTCAAATTTCTATTTTTTTATTTTTCTTGCACCACCCAACTCCACCCCCACCCCACCCCTCTACCCCCTCCCCCGCGCAAATATATTTAAATTTACCTTAATTTTTTTTTTTTTTGCAATTTTAAATTTATGTTTTTTCATTTTTCTGCATCACCCAGCTCCCACGTCCATCCCACCCCTCTACCACCCCCTCCCCGCAAAAAAATATTTTTTTACCTTAATTTTTTTTTTTTTTTGCAATTTCAAATTTCTATTTTTTATTTTTTTGCACCACCCAGCCTCCACCCCCACCCCCTACATCCCTCCCCGCAAAAAAATATTTTTTACATCAATTTTTTTTTTCAATTTTAAATTTCTATTTTTACATTTTTCTGCACCACCTAACCCCTAACCCTACCACTGCCCCCGTAAAAAATATATTTTTTTACCTGAAATTTTTATTTTTTGCAATTTCAAATTTCTGTTTTTACTATTTTCTACTCTCTAACCAAATAATAAAAAATATTTTTCGGAAAATATTTTCCACTTACCAACCAAACAAAAGAAAATAAGTAATAAAACTACTCATTTTCCATGAAAACATTTTTTAGGAAAACATTTTCCTTCCTACCAAACACACCCCATATACTCTTGGACTTTGGCGGGCTGTCTTATTAGCGTGACACGTGAGTTTATATTTTATTCAGCTGCGCTAATTTTTATTATCTTTATTTTTCTCTTCTTTTTACTTTTTGAATAGGGCTGGGGTCAACTAGTTTATGATTCTACGAATTTTTATTGGGTCTTAATATTCCGGCAAGGTCGTTTAGTACACATGCTCATTATGTAATACAGGAGTTAATTAGTTATACAGCGAATATATGAATGAAATGTTATTCAATGAATTATAATATAAGGATAGTTATGTAGTACAACAGATTTCTGATTCACATATTTTATGCTAATGCATATATTTTTATTTCACATTATATAATACGTATAAAATAAAATATAAATTCTCATATAACTTAGTACGAACATTTATACCATCAACCAAATGATACATCAGATACACAAGAATTTTTATTAAATGGGCAATAAAACAAATTATGCAGAAGTTATTTTTTCTATCTTTCTAACCAAACGACCCTGTAGTGTTCTGAAATTGCTTTTAAGTAATGAAGTATTATGTCCTTTTTGTTAGAATAGGATTTGATTATACCCTTACGCTTGTATTTATTTACAAAGGGTAACTTATAAATACAAAACTCTTAGTAAGCACATCGTTTAACTAGTTGTACTTGTAATTCCTAAATCCTATAGTAGAAAGTTAAATACTCCCTAAATTATTGAACCAAAAATATTCAGAAACGAGAATATACGGGGTTTCATGGGGCCATCACTTGATTTACAGGCGAAGTCCAGAATAATATTTCACCCAACAGGACAAAGAGAACAAGCTACAACTACTTATGCATTGAACTTGAATTGTGCTAAAACTATGTTAAGCAACATAATAGAGGATATCAATATATCTTCATAAGTGCTATTTCATTCAGACTACGTTTCGTTGTGTTTGGGGATTGAGAAGTACTGGCTCTATGTACAAGTTAAATTCAATAGTTTCTCTGGAGAGGGCTACCGTGAAGCACCACGTATGTTAACTTCTATTAGTGCTAAGTATAATCAAAATACTTAATCATGTAAATCTCTGAAAGCTATGTTGCACTCTCACTTGTTTTCACTGTTCATGTTATTCCACATTGTTAGTTTGCAGCAGAATAAGGTAGAATCCACTCTTGGTGTGGATTGTCATGCTGATGTTTCAGCTGCCAAGCCTGCATCATCAAGAATTATCTATTAGTAGTCTAAACTTATGGAGATGTTAATTGTACACATCAAGATGGTTAAGCCAGAATCTTTAGCTAAGGGTATCGCAAACAGCCTCTTCGGCCTCTCAGGGATAAGGTTGCTTACATCCTACCCTTTCAACCCTCTCAGGACCCCACTTGTGGGAATCCACAGGTGGTGGCTTTTGTTGTTGTTGTTGTATGGTTAAGCCAGAAAACATGTGGGGCTATGTTCCTTTCAGAAGGCATGATTCAATTTAGTACAAGCATGCATCTATAAAATGTAAATTATAAAGTACCATGGTTACCTTCCTGAAGGGTAACAGAGCTGATCTCCAACAACGCGACCTCGACTCCTTGGAACTGTTGAGAAAGAGAAGCATCATACTACATTTCAATTTAATATTGAAGAGCAGAAAATAATACGGGCCTTAAATAGTGACCTTCCTTGATAAAAGAGCAGTTCATGTTATTGAAAGATTTGTTCACACAATATTTAGGCACTCGCAAGTGATTACTAATAGAGCACTTGCTACAGATTACTTTTTCCTTGAAGAACAACCCCATAAACGTGAACTCAAACATTTAACCCCATTTTGCTTCTAGATTTCTCATACTAAGACGTCCAACAAGGTATCATGCAGCTCTAGATCCAGCCATAACAATATATACTGGTCCATTACAAATTACATAGTTAGACTTAGGCTATCACTACCAATATGAATTTGGTACCATCAATTTGTGGGTTTTACACGCAACATGTAAAAGCAAACTGAAATTTGAGATCAATAAAAAGATTGTCTTTTTATAAGGGAGATCACAAATGGAACTTCATAGCAAAAAAAGTTGTATAAAGAAGAAAGTTCTAGAAAAATTATTTTCCTAAGACATAAGATACTTACAAGTCTGTATTCCCAGAAGAGTGATTGTTTGAACTGCTGCAAGAAATGTGGTTTTGACAAGGTGTTTTGCTGGGAATGGATAAAACCAAATTGTTTTGTGGTTGGGTAATCGAAAAAGTCATATGAGAGGCATTCGATGAACTTGACCTCCTTAGAAGTCCTACTGTTCTAGGAAAACAGCTTGGTTTTTTCTCTGACTCTATGGTAAATGAATCCCGGCATCTGCAAGTACTTCCCTCTTTCAAACAATCAGATTCCAACTGATGTCTTAGCAGGGAACCATCCGTCAATAATATCTGAGGTGTATCTGAGCCAATGCTTAGTGCATTTCCATCACTGGTTCTTATGGTCATAATTTCTCTGCCGTGACAACATATTTGAGTGTTTTGAGAAAAACACTCAGAGGAACATGTTTCAACAACTTTATCCACCATTATGACTCTTTTAGAAGCAGAATCGGAGTTCTCTGATGGATCACTTCTACATTCCATCTTGGAAAGAGACTTATAAGGCTTGCCACGTGAACAATTAAAAAGTCTAAAAGTCAACCTTTTCATTCTGGAATACTTTTTGAGGAAACAGCCAGGAACAAGATTGATTCTGATTTCCACATTGCAGCATAGTGTTCGCTGAAGCGCATTTGCAATGGGTTTCCATGATTTCTCAGCCTTTGATATGTCTTTAGGGCAATAGAACTCCAGTTCAGCAACTGCCAAACCTGGAACATGGATTTCAAGATATCCATGACAAAAAGAGAACAGTTTAACTGTGTAAGGCGACATTCAACACACTGAGAAAGCATCTGGTTTGCTTGGATCAAGTAATTTGAAATTATGAAGTTGGAGAAACAATCAAAGAGGAACAAAAAGTTGAACTGCAAAGAAATAGGCACTCAAAATATAGCTGCTTTGGTGCCAACACATCTTTTCATTGTCCTCTAGCATTGGACTCCAGCACGCAGATTTTGAATTACAGAAGTTTATTAATCCTCATAATGGTTTGCAAACTACAGTTCCTTTGGTAAGATTTTCTCAAAAACCCATTTAAATACTTCATTTGCATGCAGGGTTTGGAACATAAGCTCAAAATATTGGGGAGAAAAGGGGAATTGTATGGAGCATGCGAGGAGACATACTTTGAAAATTTTGTAAATGCACTCTCTGAAATGTGACTGTACTCTAAATTTTATGCTCAACTAGATTTAGGTAGAGGAGGTTTAAAGGTGCCAAGAACTTGAATATGTAGTCAAAAAGGACAGATGAAATATAAAAGTAAAAGGGCTCTGTACCCATGGCAAGCACATTGTGTACCTTGGGAGTATATCCAAGTGGAAGTAATAAGAGGAAATAGGTCAAACTGAGCTTGTTACATTCAAATCTATGATATTTGTTGCTTAGAGGATAGAAGGGCAAACTCGCTCTATCTTGTAAAGATATAAGAAGTCCCTATTTCTTCTTTTAAATAATCAGTGTAGAACTCCAATTCAAAAAGTTGTCCCCCTACTTCAACTTCTTCGGACTAAAGGCGCTTATGGAAGAAAAGGTGACAATTTAATCAAGAACCTAAGTATTCACAGAGATGTGCAAAGCTGAAGATATGATGCTATAAACATGTAAAGCATGGAAACTGATACCTTGTTTAAGACGAATTGATGACAACTTCCCTTGTCTTCTCAAAAAGTTTGCAAGAGAATTGGATTCGCACATTTCAATAGCATTATTCCATACAGATGCCAGAGTTTCTTTATCATCCTGCATTCCCCTTTTGCTAGATTCAATGCTTTCACATGCACAAGTTGAAAGGTGCTTCAAACTCTCACTTGTTGATGATGTACTACACGGATTACCATCAGGATCTGACACATTAGAAACAAAATTCCACTGCAATGAACTTCTTGAACATAAAAATAAGCCTTGTTCAAGATAACGAGCGGTGTTGGATGTGTTAATCATACCAACCTGGTTGGTATACCGTTCTCATGCACGAATTTCCATCTTTGGCATCGACTAAAGAGCCTACCGAGCTTAACTGCAGAAGTGCAGCAGTCAGCCATGTTGTTTGATTTTTTGACATCCTCAATTGTTTTTCCGTCTCAGAGAGTACTTTGAGTGCATGACCAAGTTGCTGTTTCTCAGCTTCCACTATATATACAGTAGTAAAAAGACAATCTTTTTAGATCAGTCTTATACGCATCAGATAAAGTAAAGATGAGTATAAGAACAATAATTCATCTGAAAACAGAGCAAAAGAAAGATGAACTCAAGCAGCAAAACAAAGATTACAACTCTGAAGAACTAAAGCATATATATATGTGGTTAATACATATTTAATAACGTTTATCTGCAAAATTCCCTAAAGTAGTTTTAAGGTAGAAAGTGGTCCACCGAAAAGATGTTAGTCAAAAAGTGCACTATGAGGTCGCTATTAGAATCCGCATAATGGGGTAGATTTACGCTTGAGCTCTCCTCAAGAACTTTTTTTACCAACAGTCAATATGTCTACGTTTCCTAAATGATTCTGGATGGACATATTAATCTAACGATAAATGAGTATGGTACTTGCAACATAAATGTCAGTATTGGTCACAAAACTAGAAACCTGAAATAGGTTCTCCAAAATGACCTAAACGAAACTAATGAAGCTGCAGCAACCTTAAAGATGATTTTGAGCTAGTACACATGGAAATACATGATTCAGTGTAAAGGACAATTTCTCAAAGCCACCGGACAAACTAAATGAGGACAGTGACTAAACCATCCACACCATATCAGTGGCCACCGCTCCCAGCTGATACCACTGGAATAATTAGTCATCAACCAAAGAAATTCTTGATTTGCAACATGCAGAAGCTAGTACAACAACAACAACTACTACCCAGTATAGTCCCACAGGATGGAGAACATGCAGAAGCTAGTATGATAGCAAAATTGGCAAAATATGTTTTGCAACATATAAAAGAACAAACTAATAGAACCTAATAATACTTACAAAGGGGTCCTCTGAATACCCTGTCTTTACCTTCACAAGCACTTATTTGACACTTTCCAGCAAGAATGTCCATTATTAGATTTGCGAGTTGCGATATTAGTTGCATGGGATCTATTCTTGATCTCATTAGCTCTCTGGCTCTTTTAACTGTATTTGAAGTGTCGGATGACAATGCCAGATGCAGCAACTCCAGCAACTCATCATCAGAGACAGCTCCAATCTGCGAGAAGATGCAAGGATGACATTACTTCTCCTGGCATTTATGAAACAAGGAAATATAAAAAGAAACACAAGAAAGTCACAAATCAACATTTACCAGCTCATAGACCAATGGTGTTGTTATTCTTTTCCCAAGTAAACTTAGCTGCTCGAGCATTATTTCCCCATCTCGAAGTGAGCCATTTGATTTACAAGCAATGAAATCTAAAGCATCCGGATCAAAAGTGATTCCTTCATCCTCACAAATTTTGCGTAACCTGTTCGAAATATCGACTTCCTTTATCTTGGTAAAATGGTACTTTTGAGACCGTGATACTGCAGTACGAGGCAGCTTCTCAAGATCAGGGGTGATCATTATGAAGATCACATGCCGAGATAGTTCTTCCAGGTGATTTAAAATACTTGTCCATGTTTCCTCTCGCAATAAGTGGCACTCATCTATTATAAAAACCTTAAATTTGGAAGAAACTGGAGGCGCCACAGCATTCTTGATAAGTAATCTAATTCTCTCCATTCTATTGATTTTCAAGGAATCCACTTCTTTAACATCTTTGCTTCTTCCTGAGAAGTACAGAACACAATCTCTGCAGAGGCCACATGGTCTCTCGGCATCAGGAGAAAGACAGTTCAATGCGGCAGCAAAAATTCTTGATGCACAAGTTTTCCCTGTACCACGAGGACCATGAAACAGGTAGAATGGATTTATCCGCTCACTTGAGATAGCGTTCATCAGAGACCTTGTTACTACATTCTGTCCCACCATTTCACTGAATGATTTTGGCCTGAACTTTTGACTGATACTTTTAGGACTTTCTGAATGTGAAGCAACTCCATTGTTATCATGCATCCACCTTCTTCTTTGTACAGCCAAGAGTGTCTCATCAATTCCAGAAGAGAGAAGTGGTCGCTCTTCCATATGTGTATGCGGATTAGCTTCTCTAAACTTAGGGGTGCCTAACCAGCAGGAGCTAATTCCACATCCACCACGATCAGATTCCACATCGTCAACATCTTCATTTCCGTACAGTGAAATGGCATGGTTTGAGTTTTCGATTGGAGCATCACTTAAAGAAAGGTAGGGACTACCTACACGACTCAAAACATCACCAGCTGTTGTCTTAGATGCTCTAGTATGTTTTCTATGTTTGCATTTCTTCTTTGTTCCATAATAAACTACATCTTTGGCCTGCACTGCTCCGTCATTTGATTCTTTACTTGAACCAATGCCCTCCTCCCAGGCGTTGGAAGGTGTTGTACAAGCCATTGCCATTCCTTTGTCCCCGTAAAAGTGACCTAATCTTTTACTTGATGAATTATTCCCTCTTTCTATGTCAGTTGGTTGTCGCACATTACACAATTCAACATTATTGTTCCAATGATCCATTTGAGGCGGAACCAACTGCGATTTGCAATTCCCCATATTGCAGTTAAGTACCTGACCACCTACATATTGATCCCCGTTGGCACACAAAATGGAGCCATTTTGCCGCAGGGCACTACTATCATCATTGTAGCCTACTTCCTGTCCATGTTCAAATCCCAAAGTAATAGCATTACCTGAATTTGTATCCCAATTCATCTTATCAACCATTGCGGAGAACTTGCTTATTGAATTAGTGGTTGGATCCCTAAGTGACTTCACTCTCCTAAGTGCAACCAGCGTTCTCGATATAGGAACATCAACTGAATGCCGTCGCCCATCCATCACTCAAAAACTCTTGTACAGCTAAAGATTTTCAAATGGCCCACAAAACAATGCTGTAGTGTTTACCTAAAATTCAACAAGAACAAAAAATAAAAATTAAGTCTTTTCTAGTGCTTCATAATGAATTAAAGAATCTAATTTTTGTGTGTGTATAAAACAAGCAATAGTATAAAGTTTGCAAAATTGAAAATCTAGAAAGAACGAAAACAGAAAAAAAAAATATCGTCTATTCCTGTAACTAACGCGAGTTTAAACCTGAATGAATCAAATAAAGAAATCAAACATAGATAAAGCCAAAATGCAAAATGTAGTACATTGTAGTAGTATCTTTTGACTGAGACAAAAGAGCTACAAAAATATCAAAACCCCATTTTCACCTGTAAATAAAAGCAAGCACTGAAACAATGGAAAATAAAATGAATGAAAAAAAAAAAAAATACCTGTGTATACAAAGAAAACAAGCAACAGTCAACTTTGAAAAGTGTAACCCTTTCGCTCAGCCCAAAACAATATTTTATATAAGACGAATCTTTCAGTTCAAATTAAATACATAAATAAATGCGTGAAAATCCTAAACAAATACTTTATCATATTAAAATAATAAAATAACGAAAAAAACAACAAAATTTGAAAGAAATGAGGTAGAAAACAGACACATGAAAACACAGGAAACCTGTGGATTGAAGAAGAAGCAAAGCAAAAACTGGGTTTTGAAGTTCACGAGATTTGAAATGAGGCCGAGAAATCCGCATAACACATTGAAGCAAGCCAGAAAAAACAACGGAGAGAGTATTTTTGGTTTTCTTGGGATAAGAGAAGAAGAGTTGAGGTGAATGGCAAAGTAGTAAATGTAATTAATGTATAGGGGTGAGGTGATAAACGCGCCATCACATTCATTGCAGTTCAATAGAGAAGAGCCGACGTGTACAGTGGCATGTCAAATAATTTTCAGAAATTCTACTGTAAACTTGTGCAGTGTGCAGAGATAGAAGGTGGACCAGAGGGTACTTTCGGGATTTCGTACACTGACCGTTTCAGTTAGTTTGGGTGGCTAAAAGCTGTTCCTATACTACACTGTAGCTTCTTCTTTTTTCGGTTTATTTTACTGCTTTTATTTATTGCGACACCACTTTCTAGATTTTGAAAAGGAAAAAGAAATTAGTCCATTTTGAAGCAGTAGTAATAAAGTTATTGACGTATTAACTTTTTCAACATGGAGTAGTCAAAATTTAAAAAGGCAAAATATCTTAGTACTCCTAAATTATTTGAGAATTATTACTTTCCTCCCTAAATTATCTCTGGTTCGAATTACCCCATCAATTTGATCTTTGAGAATAATTACCCACCTAAATGCTTATGTGGCAAAAAGTGTGGGTACACTCACCTGCCATGTGGATTTTTCTGTCCATGTGGCATTTTCGTGAATTTTTTTTCTTTTTAAGAATATTATTTTTTAGATAATTTTTTTAAATACAATTTATAATAAAAGTTGGACAGAACGACATTAGTTATGCTAAATATTTTTATTTGTACAAAAATAATAAAATTTTAGTTAATCTTTTTTTGAATATTACTTGAAAATAAAAATTTATACAATTGAAATAAATAGTCAAGACATCTAAAAAGTTATAAAAAATACATAGTTGAAATAAATAATCATTGAATCAAAGAAGAAATAAAAAGAGTGTACAATTGCACTTGTAATTTCTTGTAATTGTATACTCTTTTTATTTATTCTTTTGCGATGCAATGACTATTTATTTCAATTGTGTATTTTTACTTTTTTTAGGTAAAATCCGTAAAACAAAATTGGAGCACTGTAATTTAGAGATATATAAAAAATTATAGCCAAAATAATTAATTTCAAACTATATTTTATAAATTTTAGATGCATTGACTATTTATTTTAATTGTATAACTCTTTATTTTCAGGTCAAATTCAAAAAAAGATTAACTAAAATTTTATTATTTTTGAACAAATAAAAATATTTAGCTTAACTAATGTCGTTCTATCCAAATTTTATTATAAATTGTATTCGAAAAAGATTATTTAAAAAATAATATTCTTAAAAAGATAAAAATTCTTTTTTATTTTTCACGAAAATGCCACATGGACAGAAAAATCCACATGGCAGGTAAGTGTACCCACACTTTTTGCCACATAAGCATTTAGGGGGGTAATTATTCTCAAAAGGCCAAGTTGAGGGGGGTAATTCGAACCGGAGATAGTTTAGGGAGGAAAGTAGTAATTCTCAAATAGTTTAGGGGGGTACTAAGGTATTTTGCCAATTTAAAACGTCAATGAGGTATATGTTGGCCAACATTCTCTGGCAAAGTTGTTCTTATTAGTCCGTTCTAACAAAAAATTCTATATATTTAAAAAATAATTTAATTTTAAATTTTTTATAAATCTTAATAAAAAGTTTTTATAGCTGCAAAAATATTATGACCCTACAAAGCTTTTACTTCTTAATTGCTTTTAGAATAACATATTTCAATTTTTTTTTAAATTTTGTGTCAAGTGAAACTAAACGATAAAAGGTCAAATATATCCCTTTACTTTCGAAAATAATCTAAGAATACCCTTCGTTATACTTTGAGTCTGAATATACCATATTGTTATACTTTGAGCTCAAATATATCCGTTGTTTAATGTTAATGGTCTAAGAATATCCTTTGTTATACTATTGAGTCATTTATATCTCTTTCGTCATAGTTTAGAACAAAAATAACCCTATTTCGAATGGAGCACCACGTGGCAGCACCATATTAGAACAACTCATTTCTTTTTTTACAAACAAAATCATATTAGTGTTTTTTCATTTCTATGACTAAATTCTAATTTTCCACTTCTTTTTTTTAATTCATTAATCAACGAGTTATTTCGATTTACTTAACTTTGACTTTATAAAAATAATACTTTAAAACTTAAGGTTAAGAATATCATAACACTTGTAAACTTTTAAAATTTGAAATCTTCAGATTAAAAGCTTTGTGTATCATACAAACTTATCATTAAAAATAAATGAGAAGTATAAATAAAACGATATGCCCAAAAAAAAAGTGCAACATATCAAAGAGCGATGAAAATATTTTTAAATTTAAAAATTAGGACCTAGACTGAGAAAATTGTTTACCTTGGGTGAAAATTAGGTCGGGTGGTGTGTTTTTTAAAATGATCGGGTAAAACAAAATGGGTTGTTTTAATCTGCTTATAGCTTGAAGTTTTGCTTTGCTGCTTGGTGGGGTGGTTGGGATCGAATATATACGGAAAATGACGTTTGCTACGTGAACTTGGTTAAGAAATTAAGAAATAAAGTTATGCTTTTGCTACTACAAAGCAAAGCAAAGTATACTTTTGATGGTAAAACGCTGATCCTAACCCGATAGTTTACTGCTTATAGCTAATAGCTTTGCTTTGTTGCGGAAAACTCAAGCGAAAATCCTCTCAGATGGCCTAAAACAAATTTTGTGACAGTTTGGTACATGGGCTAGACGCTAGAGTAATGTGTTATTGGAGAAGCACACGTCAACAAAAGTAAATTAAAGCAATCTCTCTAATTAAACCAAACACAAAACTAAAGTGCAAGAAACATTCCAGGCTATTATTCCCTGAATTTCTTTATGAACATCACGTGCATGATAGCAAAATATGATTTGAAACTCCTTTTACGGACAGATTTTATCAACGTCAATTATCACCTTAATTAGTATTACAAGCAAACCAAACACATTTAACAGTAATTGCAATTGTCCCACTTATGAAAGACCGACAATTATACCCAATCAGAACAAATCTTTCTATAGCCCTGAATAACAATATTAAGAGACGTAATGATGAGTGCTAGAGAAATAGAGGGAGATATTCGAAGTGGAACAAAAATATTCCAAAATATATCAATTTTACTTCATTTGATATTTACATTAAATTAATAAATATAAAATATTATTTAAAGTATATGTATCTTTTATCATTTGCACATTTAAATAATACTATATATATTCATATTAATATTTGACTGTTGATTTATATAATAAAAAATGTGCAATCAATATTTAGCTGGGCACATAAGGTAACATTTACAACTTCAATAAACGAATGCCCCGTTTGGTCATGAGGTTTCTCAAAATAAATTTTGGATTCACTTTTAAAACTCATGTTTGACCATAAATTATACACATATTTTGACAAAATCCCAAATCTCAAATCCCAAAAAATATCCCAGCAACTGATTTTGGCCCAAAATCTCGAAATTTGAGAATTATATACATATTTTTTCAAAATAAAATTGAAAAATATATTTTAAAAACGTACAAATATATTTTTATTTTCAAACTAAACTTCACCTAAATTAAATTTTTTAAAATAAATTTGAAATTTATGACCCAAATATTCACGATCAACCGCAAAATAAGCAGATAGCTTTTTACCCTTTCATGACTTTCTGTTATTTTTTGAAAATATTACTGACTTGATATTCAAAGTCTAACCTACTACAGTAGCCTAGGGAATAACGCTGCTTTGTCCATTTTCTGTTTTAGCAATTTCAGAAGATGCCAAGGACGAATTGAAATAATGGACAAGGTCAATATAAATTGCAAATTAAGAGGATTATGTTGTTGGGAAAAATTTAAAATTTAAACGTCATTAAGACAAATAAATAAATAAAAAATGAATATTTATTAATGTCGGACTAGTTTTAGGCCCAGTGCCAAGTACACATATTTGCCTTAATAATATTGTCAAATCTAAATTTTTCACTAAAATATCCCACATACTCTAACCTGTTATTTCGGGTTGCACAAGAAATGTAATATTTTGAAAGCAAACATTTCTTCCGTTTGTATCCTACCGATAAAGAATAACTTGTCTTTTTTCCCTCTCAGCACAAACTACTGTACATATGTTTGGAGGAAATTTGCACATTATATGGACAAAATTAAATATTGATCCTTGTGATAATATCTAGCTAATTAAGCAAATTTGATTTCAATTATTTGAAATAATGTGCAACTTTATCCTCGTGTTTGTGAACTTTCATAAACTTAATTAATTACGTATATTACATGATTTGACTGCCTATGTGTTATCTTAAGTTTGTAATGTTAATTAATATTTGAAAATGATATAGTCAGGGTTTCCTACAAATTATTCGAGCTAAACATAACATCTTTCCTATACAAAGGCACCAAAACACAATTTTTAATAATTTAAAGGTTAATGAGCTCGGTCATATGTGACAGGGACAAAAATATCAATAATCGAGAGACCGCGAAAATACTAAAATCACCTATATTTGTCGTATGCTACCCAGTATGAGTGAGTGTTTGGGCCATTTGGATTGGATATAAAAATTTAGGCAGAGATTTTGTTATTTTCTTTTTATTAGTAATTAAATCTTTGTATTAATCACAAAAGTAAATATTTACAAACCAGTAGGTTACCACAACCTACTTCTTGGGGCGGAGACAGGGCGCAAGGTTGTTCATCCGAACACCCTTCGCCGAAAAATTATGTTGTATATATAAAGCAAAATCTATTTTTTTATCTATATATATTAAGTTTTGAATACTCTTGACACAAGGCAAACGTTTGGCTTAGTGGTCGAGGGTGTTCAAAATGTGCAAAAGATTGCAGGTTTGATTCCTTTGAGCTGCAATCCAATATTTTTTTAACACCCTTAATATATATCCTGCCTCCGCGACTGTCTACTTTCTTACTGAAAAAAAAAACTCTCTATATCTTTGCTACATCCTAATCTCTCTCGAACTAACTACTCCGTATTTATATTTTGCTAAAAGGACATGAGTATAACCCTCAACTCTAACATGCATATCACTTTTCCTGCAAGGACATCCCATGCATGTTGTTGCTTTCTTTTAAAAAATCCTTGTATTTATCTTAACCCGCGCTATGTATGTATAATTTGCAAATACTTATTTGAGTATCCTGGCTATTTGAGATTGCCCATTTGTTTGCTTTACAATCCAGTTCTGCCATTCAGACCATGATAGTTGTAAGATAAACCTGCATTTTTTAAATTCGAGTTAATCAATTTGTATACTTTAAAATTTTGCTTTGAGCCTGAGTTATTTTCTTCTTTCTTTTTACAAAAATAAACCAAATGAAGTATTCAAGCAATTAAATCATTATCAAGGACATTCAAAGAGACATTAACGCCAATAGTAAAATCAAAACCAAGCAATAACCTAGTAATTAGTGGAGTGTTAAATATACATGAGATAATGTCTGATGGATAAGATATTGACCTATTGCTATTGACATATGGATAATGGACAATGTCTAATAGTAGTATTAGTGGTAGATCCAAGATTTTAAAGTTGTGGATGCTTATTGATAAAAGTTCTGAACTAAGAGGAAAAATGAGTTTAGTTATGGCTGCTTAGTGCTCACTCAATATTTATCTAAATATTTTTACAATTACATATATAAATTTACTAAATCTTATCAAAGATAATGGGTGCTTGAGCACCCAAATATAACTTGTAGATCCACCACTGAATAGCATTAAATATGAATTATAATAATCTCAAATTTTGGGATATCCAAAGATCTGAAGTACAAAGTTCCATCCAATTTGAAATTCAAAGTTTTTAAAAGAAAATATCAAATCCAACCCGTAATCTTAAATTCTAAGCCAAAACTTCAAAAAAATAAAAAAAATTGATTTATATTTCGTTGCACAAACTATGCGCCCCTCAAGAATAGCAAGCGCCGTGTTAATTTTACTGATGGTCATTGAACTTTTTTTTTAATTTTAATAAAGTCATTCAACTATTTTTTGCCACTTAAAAATAACTAAACTTTATCATTATCACTTAAAAATTATTTTGCCTCAAACTTCCACCGTAAATATGGCATGGCATACATTTTAATAAAAAAAATTAAAGAAAATGCCACGCAAGCTTACATCGGTCATACTCACATTAAGATTCATGTCTCCTTTAATATGACTTGACCCAAACTCCAAGTAGTTTAATAGGTAAAAAACTGCATATAGAATAGCTCTTACCAGGTCAACCACATCCCTCTTTAGATATTAAATTTCACATTATTTTTAATTAAATTTCACATTCATTTAAAATAATTATCCTATACTACAAAGTTTTTACCTTTTCTGTTACATAATGCACCTTCATAATTATTTTATACTAGAAAATTCGTATTGTGTTTGTATGCCCTATCCGAGTCATTTTATAACTCTACTGAAGCAAAAATAATATTGTATCCAACTCGCATAACATATTTATACCATTCTATTAATTTTAAAATTTTGCTTATTAAGCAACACTAACATACAAATAACCTCTTTAGTAAGCAACGAGATAAAATTAAAGTGCATAATAAAAATTGTCAATAAATAGGCAATTACAGATAGCCTTGTGACAACCCAAAGGGTTATCACCTGTTTTTCTCTCTCCTTCCGTGCTTCCAAGGCCTTAAAAATCTTATTATTAGTTGCCTTAATTTGTGTGCACAATCTGGGAGAGTAGCCGAAAACTTATACGAGAAACTTTGTGAAAATGCTAAAAATTTGGTATTTAAAATGAATAAGTTTGACCTTGGTCAATATTTTGGATAAACGGATCCGGACCAATGATTTGACGGTCCCGGAGTGTCCACAGAAAAATATGGGACTCGAGCATATGTCCGGAATAAAATCCGAGATCCCAAATCCGAGAAATGAATTTTTGAGTAGAATTATTTTTTTGAAAATTTTAAGGAAAATTGAAATAAAAATTGATTAGAACGTGTTGGTATCGGGCCCGTATTTTGGTTCCGAGAGCTGATACAGGTCTTATATATATTTTAAGATGTTTCTGTGAAGTTTGGTTGAAATCGAACGTCGTTTGACGTTTTTCGGACCTAAAACTCTAAATTTGAAAGTTTATGAAGTTTGACGAAAAACTATTGATTTTCAGGTTTGATTCATTATTTTTATGTTATTTTGGCGATTTGATCACGCGATTAAGTTCATAGGATGTTATTGAGTTAGTTCATGTGTTTGGAATAGGAGCCCCGAGGGCTCGGGTGTGATTCAGATGTGTTTCGTGATGGTTTTAGCCTTAGAAAATGTTGTAGGTCTGTTGTCTACTGTTGTACAGCTCTTTGTGCTATGCGATCACATAGCCAAGTCCGCGATCGCATAGTGTTAATCTTTAGGAAGTCCAATTTGTCCAATGGGGTCGTAATTACCCTCCGGCGATCGCATAGTGCTAGCCTGAGAACCCCTCTATTTTTCCTTTATGCGATTGCATAGACTAGCTCGCGATCACGGTGACCATTTTCCCCTTCCTCTATGCGATCACATTGCCTTTTCCACGATCGCATAGCCCAATTTTTTGCCTACTTATAATTAAATTCCAGAACGGTATAGCCGCGGACCCTTCATAAAAAACATCCGAGTTTCTTCTTCTCCAAAGTCCTTAGGCATCCATTGAAGCTTCCTTTCATCAAGACTACTTGGGTTTTCATTTTCCATCATTATTTATTGGAAAGCTTAAATCACGTAAGTTATGGTAGAAATTGAGGAAAATTGATAGAACTAGGGCTTTTACTTTTTATTTATTTATTTAGACGTCGTTTTGGGGTCGAATTTGAGAATAAATTATATATTGGGTGAATGGAGAATTTAATTTTGTTCTGAATCTCGTATTTTGACCAAACGGACAAAGGGGCAATTTTGGAACTTTGTGAAGAAAGCTTAAAAATCAGTATTTAGGCATTGGGTTTGATTTGTTTAGCCTATATTGATATTACGAAGTCCTTATTGTATAGATTTGATTGAGTTAAAATTGAATTTGAAAGGGAAAGCGGTCGTCAGTAAGTGTTCGGTTTAACCCTAACTTGAGGGATTAGTAGTTGAGTCATAATTTTTAACTTCTAACAATAATCCCTCAAGTCTAGAGACACCGAGGTAGCCTTGCTGACTTCCGCCGACCCAGAGTCTCCTCTATCTTTATTTAGTTTGTTATCTTTTGTATCGAAACAAACAAATTATGACTTCTTTCAGTTTATTGTATTTAGTAAATCTTAGAAGTTCGTGAGTGTTGCGAAACCAATCTTGGGTAAAGTTTTGTATTGGAACTTCCGCATTTCTTTTAGTTATTTACATTTGAGACTTCCGCTTATATTATTACATGCTTCATTTTATAAAATTGTTGATGTTTGCTAAAAGAGATAAATGGTTGACTTGCCTAGCTCCTAATAGTAGGCGCCACCAAGACTCTCGAAGGTAGAAAATTCGATACATAGGTCTCGCAACTCACGGACAAACTTAGTAGAGTCTGAGGGATCGGTACAGAGACGTTTGTATTTATCCCCCAGAGGCTATAGGGTTAGGAAAAGTTTCACATTTGTTCTTGTTTCTCAATGCTAATTAAATTTCTACTATGTTCTTTCGCAGATGGAGAGAACACACGTTTCCTCATCTACTGATTAGTAGTCTGAGCCCCAGGCAGCTCCCGCTAGGGGTGGAGGACGAGGCCGTGCTAGAGGCTGAGGTAGGGGCAGAGCTTAGCCCCGAGCAGCAGCACCAGTGGTGGAGCCTCAAGTTGACATTGACGAGGAGGTTCCGGCCCCAGCCGCAGCAATTCCGGTAGGCCCAACTCAGGTCCCAGATGGGTTTATTGCTAACCCAGTTATTGAGAATGCTTTGGTCCGGTTGGTCGGCCTCCTGGAGAGTGTCACCCGAGCAGGATTGCTTCCTGTAGCACTAGCCACTTCTCAGGCTGGAGGAGGAGCCCAGACTCCTGATGCACGTACTCCGGAGCAGGTAGTTCCCCAGGGTCAGATTTCAGTAGTTCATCCGGCTATGTCAGTTCAGCCAGGGGTAGTTGCTCAGACCGGTAATGGTGCAACTATGCCCGCAGATGCTTTGTAGAAGCTGGACAGGTTCAACAATCTCTTCACTACTACATTCAGCGGTGCTTCTTCTGAGGACCCCCGGGATTTCTTATGTAGCTGCCATGATGTTCTTCAGAACATGGGTGTTGTTGAGTTCAATAGAGTTGATTTTGCTACATTTTGCCTATCTGGATCCGCCAAGACTTGGTGGAGAGATTTCTGTTAAGCTAGACCAGCAGGGTCGCCGTCTTTGACTTGAGATCGATTTTTAGAGTTATTCCTGGAGTGTTTCTCCCCGTTACTCATAGGGATGCTTATCGAAGGCAGTTTGAGTGCCTCTAGTAGTGTTCTATAACGGTCACTCAGTATGTGTAGCGACTCGGCCCGTCGTTACGGGAATTTCCACCCCGTTACCTTGCATTTACATATCTTATGCTTTTATATCAGTGTTAGAACCTATCGGATGAGTTAGGAATGAATTGAATTGAAAATGAAGCAAATAGCTTGTTTGAAGGAAGTTTGAATATGGAAAGTCAACCTAGAGTTGACTATCGAGTTAGAGTACTAAGAATCAGATTCTGATGATTCGACTAGTTTCGGGGGATCATTTATGACTTAGGAGAGCAATCGAAATTGAATTTGGAGGTCCGGTGTAGTTTTAGGCTTGAATTGGTTAAGGTTGAATTTTGGCGAAATCCGAATGGTAGGTGAGATTTTGATCCGGGAGTCGGAATGGAATTCCGACAGTTGCAGTAGCCCCGTTAGGTGATTTTGGATATGCTCGCAAATTTTGAGGTCATTCGGACGTCGTTTGGTCGGGTTTTTGATCGAATGTTAGTTTCGGAAGTTTTGAATAAACTTAGGCTTGAATCCGTGTGTAATGGGAGATTTTGATGTTTACGATGGTGTTTTTATGTTACGAGCAAGTTTGAATGAGGTAATGTGATGTATTGGTGGCTTTGGTTGAGGTCCCGGGGGTCTCGGGATCATTTCGGATGCCTAATGGGCAAGTTTTGATCATGAAGTTGCTGCAGAAATTGCAGACAGTGATTGCTCTATGCGATCGCATAGAGTCATTGCGATCGCATAGAAGAGCCTGTAGGGTTGAGAAAAATGTGCTATGCGATCGCATAGTAGGGGGTGCGATCGCATAGGCTTATCAGACTGTACATTGCGATCGCATAACCAGTGCTGCTATCGCAGAGAAGAAAAGATGAGGCCTGGAAGGTTGTGCTATGCGATCGCGGAAGTGCATTGCGATCGCATAGAAGGGGAAATTGGCAGGAAAATTTAACTCTATGCGATCGCATAGGGCCATTGCGATCGCATAGAAGGAATGGTCTGGCAGTGAAATTAAAACCAGAACAGAACCAGTTGCGGGTTTCACACCCCAAAACACCATTTTTGAGCCCTAGAGAGAAGAAATCACGGGAAAATGCTGGGAAATCATCGGGTATTCATCGGAGGTAAGTTTCTTGACTCAAAAATATCATTTTATGGTATAATTAACATTAATCTTCATGAATTTGGGTAGAAATTGTGAAGGATTGTGGCCTAGAAATTGAAAACAAAAATTTGGGTTTTGAAAGGCCAATCGAACTCGATTTTGGTAAATTTTATATGTATGGACTCGTGGCGAGACGAGGGTTCTGGAAATATGAGTTTCGAAATTTTTCGAGATGTGGGCCCGGGGCTCGGGTTTTGCCAATTTCGTGATTTTTGATATTTTTCGAGTTCTTTCGATTGGGTTATGTTCCATTAGCCTATTTTGATATATTTGTACTGATTTTGACTAGTTTTGACGTACGTGGATGCCGGTTCGAGGAGCTAAGGCGCCGCGGGCATGAGCTTTCATCGGTTCGAGGTGGGTAATACTTGTAAATGATGTCCTGAGGGTTAGTAAACCCCGGACTTGCACATCTTAGTGCTGTGTTGAGGTGACTTGCACGCCGGATAACGGGCGTGGGGTAGAGCACCATTGGGGATTGTGACTTGGTCCGTCCCGCGTAATAAATAATAACACCTAATTGTTGAAATGAATTGGACTAATTATCATGTTTGGGCTTCGTGCCGATTATTTGAATCCTTCAGGGATTGGTATCACTGTCTTGATAACACTGTGCATATTTTATTCTAAATATAAGGTTTTAAATGGTATTTTGCTATTTAGCATTTTTATAATGTTATGAAAAACTTGAACAAGGTCTTAATAACATTTTTTAGCTGTGAACTAATATGATATTATTGCCCGTAGGGCTTTCTTGACTATTTGTTAGACTGATTGGGGACGAGGGTCATATGTTAGGGCATGGCAATTTATGTGAGCATATGCATACACATGCATGGATCGGACCGCACGCCGCAGTGGTATACGGATCGGGCTGCGCGCCGCAGCAGGTGTGATATTAATATTGTGCTTGGGCTGTAGGAGCCCCTCCGGAGTCTGAACCCCCACAGTGAGCACGGGTACCCAAATTGGATCGGGCTACATGCTGTAGCGGTCATATGCATTGCATGGCATACATACATTGGTTTACGTGTACTACGTGGCATAACATTTAGCACTCATATATTACTGGCACACATGCATTAGTTGCCTTATTGACCAGATCTCCTTGTGTAAATTGATAAAGAGTGCTGAGCCCGAGGGGCTGATTTGAGTGCGGACTTGCACTGCTTGAGATTGTATCCAGGTATTGGTATATTATCATGAAAGAAAGTAGCTAAAAATTGAGATTTCTAATAATCTATTCACATATACTGGAAAGGAATAAAAAGATAGTTCTGTATTGTGTAGCATGAGATAGTGCTTTGTGTGATTTTCTTTTCCTCAGATATTTACTTTTATTACCGTTGAGTTGGAAGTACTCACACCCGACTCCCTGCACCTTGCATGCAGATCCAGGTACATCACAGTGGAGCTGATTCTATTGCGGCTCGGGAGTGCTTTTGGACAGTCGAGGTAGCTGCTAGCGTTCGCAGGACTCGATTCTCCAGTTTGTCTGTATTTTCGTTCAGATCATCTCACACTTGTGCACAGTTATATTCACTATTTACACTTTGTATATTCTGTAGAGGCTCATGACTCTTGACCCTTCGGTCTATGGGAGTTGGTATGTGTTGGGACTTGGTTTCCCCGTTTCCGATATATATATCACTGTTGTTTTATGATTTGATATGTTTAAATGATAAAGCGAGCTCCTGGCTCTGTTATTGTTATTGATCGGTCAGGCTGGCCTAGCAGTGCGCTGGGCGCCATCACGACCGGATTTGGGGTTGTGACAGTATAAGACCAGGTTTATCGATCTAGCTCGCCATGCTTTTGTCATACTCCCCATTGAGATGGAGAGGGTGAGGTGATTTGTTGACGGTTTGATCCAGCCAATTCGTCTCCGGATGGGCACAGAGGCGGGGAGTGGTATTACTTTTCAGGAGGCTTCCAATGTGGCCTGGAGGATCGATATAGTATTTCCATAGGGGGTTGTCATAGAGAAGACAAGAGACTCCATTAGTTAGGCCGATTCAGTGGTGCCTCATCTGGAGGCAGGGATTCTTATGATAGGGGTCAGCCTTCTAGGCCCTTCCACTCAGCCTTCCAGGTTTCTCAGGGTGCCCATGTGATCGTAGGGCATCATTCTGATCAGCAGCCATTCAGTGCATCATCAGCTCCCATCAGAGCGCATCTGCTTCAGAGTTTCTAGGGTCGTCCATCGAGGGTTTGTTTCACTTGTGGTGACACGAGGCACATTGCTAGGTATTGCCCTCGAGATTCGAGCAGCACCTTAAAGTGGTTATACATACTTTGAGGGATAGTCAGTTATATGCCAAGTTCTCCAAGTGTGAGTTCTGGCTGAGTTCAGTAGCATTTGGGTCACGTTGTATCTGTAGAGGGTATATAGGTGGACCCGAAGAAGATTGAAGCAGCAAGAACCATCATCAGCTACGGAAATTCGGAGTTTCTTGAGGTTGGCGGGCTACTGTCGACAATTTGTGGAGGAATTTTTATCTATTGCAGTCCCGACGAACAACACTCGCCTATCACTCTATCAGCACCTTACTCCTCTAATTCCAGGGAGCGCCGGAGAACTTCACCTACTTCCTCCACCATTTATTCCATTAGCGGCAGAGAGTCCATTTCAATCATCAACAACAGAATAACGTGACTTATCAATTGTGTTTAAGTGAAAAAAAAAAAAAACATTAAAAGCAATACAATGTAGAAATTAATTTTGGCCGACCTATGAAGTGTGACCATTTACCAACTCCGCTTAAAGCTCCTGCTTAGTTTGATAGTTTTGGCGATAGGAATAAAAAATTCAGCGGTACAGATTTTTAATGAAGGGGTGATTCATTCGGCGTGTTTGTGTACTTCACCTCTAATTTCTCCGTAGTATATATCTAGGATTTAAGTTTTCAGCACCATTCTTTCTCAAAGTCAACTTTCTTCCTTTTTACTAGTAGTTGAGTGTGGATGGAATAATAATTTTTTTACATTATTAGTGTAAATTTTGTAATTAATAAATGAGAATCTTGACGTAACTGATAAGTTTGTGATCTGACTTTTCCCCGAAACCCTCACATAACGGGAGTTGAATGCACCAGACGATCCTTTAGTGTACTACATATTTTTCTTATTTACTTTAGGTTATCAACCAATCCTATTAACTATAATTATACCTTTTAAGTAATATGATTGTATAAATTATTTTTTGACTGTTAATACATAAAAGTTAAATTGTGGACTGCGAGTATAGTCAAACCTCATTATAACAATCTCGTTTGTTCCGAATATTTTTAGATATTATAGCAAATTACTGTTATAGAGAACATATATTATAACAAAACATGATATTTGGTTCTGAAAAAAATTGACTTTTATAATGAAGGATTTTTATGTAAAGATGTTGTTATAAAGATGTCCGAGTGTACCTTCTACTATTAGTCCCCATAAAATATTATTTATATTCGATAGTCAAAAAAATATATCAAATTTATATAATTTTTATATATAACATACGAAATATATATGTACAAAAATATACTATTTTTGACTATTATTTTAAACGTAATTATACCATGTTCTTTTTCCAAAAAAATTTACGACTTTTTTTATCATGAACGTAGCGTTAAAAAGTGGGAACCAACCATTCACTACTCTTAGAACCAAACCTGCATGATAACTCTATCGTGTCCTAGTATACTATATTTAGTTTATTAAAAAATTAAGAAAAAGAAGAAGAAAAGCTTATCATAATTTTAACTATTACCGACTTGGCGACAATTTACTGAAAAAACAAGGACATAACCGTTTGGATATATAAGGCGAAGTTTTACTATTAGAAAGTAAAAAACCAGTAGGATTGGAGAACAACTGATAATGATTTTTGGATTCAATAACATTTGGCCTGACCCTATATTTGTATTAATAAATTTATTAAATATATAAAAATATTTAATTCGAAATTCAGTCCCTTAATCTAATTATTATTGCATATAAATTAACTTTAGTGTTTGAACGCCAAATGAATTGTCTTATCTTCAATTGGGGTGCACCTTTCCATAATGAAAGAGCTTTTATGGATCTCTCCGCTTTCTTTAATTCGTTACTCCATTCGGTTCAAAATAAGTGATTTTTTTTGAATTTTTTTTATAATCCAAAATAAGTAATTTTTTCAGATTTCAAAAAATGAATTAATTATTTTTTTCCTTCATTGTCCTTGGAGTAACAAGTTTTGGAATATATGTCAAAAATATTTATGTGAGATATTAAAGATTAATATGGTCAATTTCATTATTAATTAATGCTAAAAGGTGAATGTCTTAATCTGTGTAAAAATATATAAAAAAATCACTTATTTTGGACCGGATTAAATAACTACTTATATTTCGTCTAATGGTTAATACTATTTAAATCACAATTTTCTGTCCATCTCGATTAAAAATTCAATTGATGGTGCAGGTTTATTGTAACAGGCTAGTAGCCTCGCTTTAAGCTTTTGCTGAAAAGGACAAGTATGTTGATATTTTACCAAAAAAAACTTTTATAATAATGTATTGTCTAACAACATACTCTCAAATCTTTGAATTGTTTACAAGATTATCTCCACATATTTATTTCGAATGAGATTGAAAAGCACTGTTTTCCCTTAGAAATGAGAATAGAAAATCAATTTAAAGAGCTGTTATTAAGAATTAGTTAGTGCATCATAAATTTTAGTATTACAGTTAAATTGTTGCGACAAAAATGTCCTAAATTTTCGTGTAATAAGATATTTAGCTTAAAGTTTCATAGCAAAATAAATACTTCCTCATCTCGAAATAACATCCCCTAAAAATAGCTATATGTGTACTTGCCCCTGTTTTCCCTCTGTACTTTTTCTTGGGATTTTGGCATGGTGTGACAATGTACCCACCTAATTAGCAGAAAATAACTTTAGTTATAGGTATTGGCACTAAATAATTATTAAATGTGTATCACAATAATAATGTGTATATCCCAATATTTTTTTCTTCCTTGTGAATATCAACATGTATATTAAATTTTTTATTTTTTCTTCTTTATATATCTAAAATATGAAATCATATATATAGTTGAATAACATTTATTGTTGCCTTTTATCAATGTATATCAATATGTATATTGCAGTATATAACACATCGATTGTATATTGCAGTGTATAACACATCGAATGTGTATAAAAAAATTATTTTCATTCTTTGTATATCAAAAATTTATTTACTCCTATTACTATATTTATTATTTTTATATTTTAAAAATTGCTCTAAACCCCGTTATATCAAAAAATTATTTTCCTTCTTTGATCAATAAAAAAATTAAAGTAAGTTCATTCAAAATGAAGTTCACTCTCTTATTATTAATTAGGATGATTTAATTCCATATTAACCTTTTATTGCCTTGTCTAACAATGTCTATCTCGATACAACATGATATACACACGTGTATATATGATAATATACATGATATACACTATCTCAAACATACATATTTTAACAATTAAAAAAAGAGTGGGAAAGAAGAAGAAGAAAATTGGAGTCTGCCAAAGAAATACAAATCAAATGAAAAAGGCAACAATTAGATGAAGACAAGAAGAAAACTAGATAAAATTACAGAATTAGAGTCATGTAAAAAAATCTTAACTTTTATAGAAAATTATATTGAACCACTACAATTTTCAAACATTATCAAAGAATTTATGATCTTCCAAATTCAAATTGAAGAAGCAAATTTGCTAGAATGAAGAAGAAGAGGAGAAAAAAGAAATGAAAAGATTTGAAGAAGAAAATTGTAGAACAAATGTGTGTGTGTGGGGGGGGGGGGGGGAGAGAGAAATACAAGGAGAGAGAATAATTAAAAAATAGGGTTATTTAAGGTTTAGTTATGTAATGCCAATTTTGTAGGGTTATCATTGTCAAACCTAATATAAGGTTGGTTAAAATATTGCCAATTCTCTTTTTTTATTCCTATACACTATTAAAAATATTATAATTTTAAATGTTCATGTTTAGTAAATTACCCTACCTATACAAATTTTGCTTATAAAATATATACATTCCACTTTAAAAGGATCTGAATTCATTATTAGTGCCTTTTAAATAAAGAATTTAGTTATACCCTTTTCCCCTTTTTTTTCCCTCTCTTTCCTTATGTTTCCACTCATATGTCACAATTCGGTGGATCTTACCCATTTTTTTTGGGTGTAAACTTTTTGTTTCAATTTTTTACTTTTTACCTTTTGCTCTTCCCTTCATCTTCCTTATTTCCTTTTTGATATTTTCAAAAATTCTATATCACATTATGTCAAACAGATTAACTATATCAAAACTCCTAAGTTAGATTTTTCTCTAGTGTTACTTTTTATTTCAATTTTCTAATTTTACTCTCTGCTCTCCCCTTCTATCTTCCTTATTTCTTTTTCGACTTTGTCAAAAGTTCAATATCAAATTACTTTATATTTCCTTTGTATCCAAATTAACTATATCCAAAATTCTAATTTAGCTTTCTCAGTCAAATGGACAAGCTTGTTAAGCAGTCTGATCAAAACCCTATTGATTAAAATAATTCTCAGTTATGATAAATTAATTCGCATGATCATAAAATTTCAGAGAAAGTTGTAGTGCCTCAATTTCACACTTAAAATTAGTCTGATCACATCTTCATTTTTTTCTATAAATAAACAAGTCAAATATCAAAAGAAGTTTCAATTTTATAAGAAAATAGATGAAAATTGCTTTAGATTCAACCACTTCTCTGTTCCTGACACTATTCCTTAATACACAAATACAATTTTTATACAGTTTTATAAAATATATCTTTTGTATATTTTGTATCTGATTTATACATAATAAAAACAAATTTCATACAACTAATTATATATTATACGACTTATCTATAATTTATCTACAAATTTTATATATTATTTTTACCTATTTAAATACATCAACAATAACATACAACTTAAATACAAAATTTATACAATATGTCTTTTGTATATTATGTATCCGATTTATACATAGTAAAAATAAATTTCATACAACTAATTATATATTAAACAACTTATCTACAATTTACATATATTATTCTACTAAGTTATATGCAACTACAATATCATACAACTAAAGTGTATTTTTTATTTTGTTCAACTTTCATACAATAGTTAAATAAATAAAGAAAATATACAAAAAAAGAATATAATTACTATAATTTCGTAAATATAATGTATATCATGCCTCATCCTCCTCCTCCTCCTAGTTTCAATATGAAATTCAGCTAGAATCAAGCCTAATCTTCACCAAAACCCATCAAAATTGAGATGTAAACTCCAAACCATATTCCAAATTGTTTGCAACAACACTCAATCCATACAAATAATAATTTTTAAAAATCCAAGCTTTTTAATGGCTGTCAATGGTAAAATTGCTGCTTTCTTTTTCTTTGTTTTACATTACTGAAATTAGGGATTCAGAGATAGAGAGAAACGTTGAGAGAATTCTCAATTCTTTGCAGCAACATCCAATTCAAACAAATAATATTTTTTGAAACCCAAATTCAAATTCAAAGCTTCAAAACTTTTTAATGGTTGTAAATGGCGGAATCGCATGTGGGTGCAAAATGCGCGAGGGAAGAAGGTTGGATGTAGAGAGAGAAATGTGAGAGAGTGGAGGATATGTCAGAGTAATTTTAGAATACTAATTATTATCATTAATTCCCTTAAAATATACATAAGTGATAATTGGGTATATAAAATATAATTATAGTAAAATTTGAGTAGGGAGGGTAATATAGTTTTATATATTGTATAGGAATGTAAAAAATTTATCTCTCTTTATTGGTTGTCATACCATAGGAATGTAAAAATTGCATCTCTCTTTATTGGTTATCATACCATTTCATTTTCTCCTTTTCCTTGATAGATACATTAGTTACCGGTCCAATTCATTCATAGGGAAACTTACACAACCCAAATATCTTTCTTACCAACCTCTAGCAATTAGTTATAGACTTATCAAAACTAGTTAATTACATATAAAAATTAAAAAATCAAATAAATAAGGTTCTTCCTCTCAAAGAATCACATGCAACCTTCCATATTTTTAAATGTCATAGCAACATTAGATGCAAGATGGAAATAAAATTTCATGGATGATGTAGCAAATAAGGTGATGAAATATAAAATAAAATACCGATTTCATAACAAATACAATATTCTAAAAACTAAGCAAAAAAGAACTTTTTCAATGAATATTGAGACTCAAACTCCTTAAAATGTACACAATCTATTCTAATAGCACCCACCAAAAGAAAGCAAAAATTTGACTCATTTTGCTACAAATAGCTAATTGGATAAATTAATAATATTTTATAAATTAATATTTTTTATAATAAGCTACTTATTAATGGACATAATTGATAGTTTCCTCAAGCATTAGCCCAAAGCTCAAGTGTCGTCAAACCCTTCCATATTACGGGCCCGGCTGGAGTTGTAGTTGAAAAGCCCAATACTCTATAGGTTGAGGCTATGGAAGCCCAAATCATCAAAACAGCGTGTCATTTTGAGTAAGCTTGATCTCATCTCAATTCTATACCCTACCAATTCATCAAAACATAGTCATTTTCATTGCAGCTCTAGTTACGTTGGTTCTGGTTTTATTCCGTAATTGCAGGTTTAACTTAGTATAGTAAAGAGTTGCTAAGTCGGCAAGCTTTCCTGCGTTGACAATATGATTCCACATTGATAAATAGTAAGTCGCCAAGCTTTGCCGGGCAGAGGCGGATCCAGGATTTAGAGGTTACGGGTGCTACTCATCATGCAAATCATATATCTACCTCTAGCCACAAACACCGAATGAAAAAGCACATCGCTTCAATAAGAATTTTGTTATTCTAGTTGTATTGATTAAGCCATTTATTCACATACATAAACAAATAAGTTCTATTTTGTCTAGTAACTTTTTTTTCAAGCTTTAATGTAAATTATATTATGAAAGAAAATTGCAACATTTTTTTAACGAAATAGCACCTCCAATTATAAAATTTGCTTAAAAATAGCTTAACTTCTACAAATAATTTGTTAAATTAGATAATTTACCTTCCTTATTCTCGAGTTCATTTTATCATTCTAATTCCCAAGTTTGTATAGCAATTTTATGCAAAGCAAAAGCTTCATATTTTCAATCCATAAGAATCTACTAAAAACTGGCTACAACTCGAGCCTTTTTAAAATAAAAAAATATCAATAGAAGAGAGTGATATTGCTCAATTATACTCCAATATATATAGATTAATGTTGCATCCTTTAAAAAAAGGATGCTATATATTAACTAAAATCAATTCAAATGGCTTATCGAAAGAAGTTACTTTTGAACAAAGTATACTTATTGGGAAAAAAAAGGAAAATTAATATTTAATGCAATAATTTTTTTTAATGAAACGAAGAAGCAGAAAAAAAGAAGAAGAACAAGAAAGAGGGAGATATATCAAATAAAAGGAAGAAAAAGAGAGGTGAGGCCTAGAGCATAAGAAAGAACTGGAATAACGAAAATGAAAAGCAGCAGCTGCGACACAGAGCATTAATGCGACAATAGACGTTCGAGCTCGGGTTATTTAGGAATCTAAAGACTTCAAAGCCTTCCCTGAACCATTGGCACTCACATCCCATTTTTTGTATTGCGGGTGACACTTAATAAATATATATAATTTTTACCAGATATATAAATACATTATCAAAATTTTAGCCAATGTGTGCGGGTGACGTACCACCCTTACCTTTCAAGGTAGATCCGTCCCTGGCCAGGGGCCTCTAATAGTATCTGTTCTGTCTCTACCAATATATTATTTTCTTCATGCAAATGTTTATATTCACTAGACTATCTGTTTTTTCCGAGTATTTCCATTATTAAACTAATATGGTTTATAAATAAAAGCATAGTTTAATGTTTGACCAAAAAGTTGTTGAGCCTTTTAGTTAAACCATTAATGATGAGATGCGGGATAAATCATAGATAAATATAATAATTCTAGATCTAACGTTGAGAGGTATCAGTTATACTAATAATGTCTAAGGGTAGTGAATATCAGATATGATGACTATCAATGAATGTTGCAATAATATGAACATACAATAAATATAATAAAGGGCAATAAATGTAATAAGAGGGAGTTTATTGATCACGCCCAACTATATATGCCTTCTAAAAGAATAATGCGATCGCAGCAAATATAACTCATGTATTTCACACGGGGTCGAATCCTCAGAGAGTTAACCTATCAACTACGATCTTCAAAATCCAATAATCTTTCGAATTAGCTTTCCAAATATTCAAACAACCTTTGGAGTGTTTCTTAACAACTACTTTTACAAAGAACTAAATAACTGAAAAAATAACTAAATATGTTGTAAACAAGAATGAGAAAAACTAAGGTAATGATTTTCCCCAATTGATGGAATCCCTTCTATTTATGCACATACAAATTTATCAATATCTCTCTATCAATTGTGAACAATATTCCTACCGTATCCCCCGAGTAATCACAGTAATACTATTGCACTATTCCGAGTTACACTAGCTTACTTTAATTATCACAATTCACTTTAGATTACACCCAATGTTTCGTTATTCCTAATCCCACCATTAAACCCGCAATTATAGATCCCTCTAATAATCTATGAGTGGTGTTGTTCAACAATAACCTAAATATGCATTCTTTTCCAAGTTATGCATACTAAATAGGCACAACTAATTGAGGATCCTGTCAATTAACTACAACAAGAACGAAGTTGAAAAAATAAAGATTAACTAACAATTTGTATTCACATAAATTAGAAGTTCATCAACCAATAGGTTCCATCAAAACCTTAGATAAGAATTTAGCTACTCATAACTATGAAAACAAAAGCTAGAATAGAAATCATGATGAAAATTCAAAAGAAAAATAAGAGAGATGTTTAGAGAATTCTCTCACACTAGTTTCCTTGCAAAAGTACTCAAAAATACAATGCTTGCCTCCTTTGGGCGAATCCTAAGGTTTTATATAGGGTTTAGGTTATTAAAATCTCATTTTTATACTTTAGTCCCACAAGTTTACGCCATTCACCGCGGTTCTACCGCGGTCGCGGTAGAACCGCGGGAATCAACTCTCTGAATCTTCATAATTTCAGCAGGCCTCATCTACCGCGGTTTCACCGTTGCGGTGGAAGTGCGATAGAACATGTTCTCTGAATCTTCAGGGCTGTTCTAGCGTGGTTTCCATGATTTTTGCATAAATGGCATTTTTCTTCCACTTTTGACTCCAAATTGCTCCTTAGCCTTCCTTAACCATTTTGTACCTACAATTCATGTAAAACACTAATAAGAGCATTTTGTCATCATATATGTTATCAAAACAACTTAAGAATGTGATTATTTTGGGCATGAATATATTAAAATTCACCTATTATCATTTATCACCCAAAGATAATGTGACTGAGATGATTCTCCCACCTCATAACAACGTGGAGGGATGGGAGTCAAAAATGTATAATGGATCCTCGGATCTAACAAACGGAAAGTGAATAATATATATTGAATTCAGTAGTCAGTGAGCAAGACAAAACTATATATTCTTCTTTTTCAACTCTTTACAGAAGTGTTCTCGTAGAAACCCTAAAAAGTACAAAATAAAAAAATACACAAGGAATATTCCTTATGTCCATATCTAAACCTATTCTACCATTATTTCTTCACCTCCACTTCCAATCAAGAGGTTGTACGTTGCGATCAAGACACTCATGCAAGTGTATGCAATCGACAAGTAATATAGTAGTAAGAAAAGTATCGTTCCACGAGAAATTATGATTAACTTATCAACTGATGCAAGTTCAGACAATTTTCCGTTCAAGCTAAATTATCACAAAATATATAAAGAACCAATTTAAAATTTACTTAGTAATTCAACAGTAATACAACATAAAATTACTACGACAATTATGCAGTTTTCTTTTGACAATTTATATAAAAGATGTTCCAGGGTCATGCGATTGCTAGAAATCATGCCAATTTCTTAGCTTAAGATTGATTTATAGAATTTAGCAAGGTTATTGATTATAAGGTTAATAATACTCATAAGAATCTATCGACTTCTTATGCACCTATTCAAGTTAAATTAATACCTATATATTTATGGCATTAATATTAAGAAGAGTGCTTTACAATTCTTATCTTTCAACCAAACAAGGCAATTCAGTATATTTCTATCTTAATCGCTAATCTTTCACCCGAAGCCCAAGATCGAGATCTTGTTATATTTGATTCTATATGCAACCAAAAATTCCTTTTTCAAGTTTAATTCAAGATTCATAAATAGTATTTCACTGTTAGCTACAGAGTAAAATAATTAATAGCAGAATCAAATAAATAACCCATAACGATAAATTCAAGATCTTCAATCTAAGCTTCAAATAACAAGATCATCTAACACCCATAACCCCAAAATATTTGGGTTTTTAGCTACACATATGTTATACAAATATCAACAATAAAAGTCTTGACATAATATAAGTAAATACTAGGAGAAGGTATAGAAAAACTCTTTCAGTCCTTGCTCCAAGATGATGTTGCTCTTTGTTTTTCCACTCCAAGATGAGTCTTCTCCTCATTTTTCTCTCTAAAAATAGATGATGGCCCGTTAATAATGGAGCTTCTACCTTTTAAGATGTATGTGTAGGGGTTTGATAATTATGCGCTTTTTGGTTCGAAATAGAACAATTTTGTGATTTTATACACCCGCGGCGCCCCGCGGCGCCGTGTACATAGATTTGGACAAAGGAAGAATACATTTTAATGGAGCAGAAAAATTCAAGCAAAGAAAATTGCACTGTCGTGATGCCCCCGCGGCGCGGTAGTGCAAAATATTACGCTGCTTTGTTTTTTCGTTTGTTTTGCTCTCCGGACTTGCGTTGTGACCCCCGAACACAATCCTGACTTGACTTATTTAGCTTTTACTCAGATTAAAGTCTCAAATTAATCAAATTCATCCCAAAGTTAATTCTTGAGTCGGAATCTCTCCCTGCAAGACATAAATCATGAATTTAGTACAATTCGTTATCATTCAAGCTCAAACCATTGTAAAATGCAATAATTAAGGTGTTGTTACAACAACTAAAACACCAGTTTTTAGCCTATGATCATTGTGAGTTCGAATCACCCCAAGAGCAAGGTGGGAAGTTCCTGGGAGAGAGGATGTCGATGGTCTATTTTGGAAACAGCCTCTCTACCCCAAGGTAGGGGTAAAGTCTGCATACACACTACCTTCCCCAGACCCCACTAAGTGGGATTATACTGGGTTGTTGTTATTGTCAGTTGCATGTCCTTGGCATCAGCCCTCTCGAGATCAACCTCCTGCTATTACATCGCGGTCGATCCCGTCCTTGATCTCGTTTATTCATTACTACCAAGTCGTCAAATTTAGGCCAGTGCATTTAGTGACCTGAAATATTTGATATTCTTTAAAGAGAGAAAATAAGAAAATAGTGTTGATATATTGAGTAGTTTTTATTGTTGTTGTTGGTCTAAACCAGATTATAGATACTTTTAATATGGTGTGACATTGTCCGATTAGGACTAAGGTTCGCACGATTTTTCCAAAAAAGTCTCACACTATTTAGAGATCTCTACACCTTATATGTATTCTTCCTTTCTTTTCAGTTATCAATATGAGCGTTTATTCGCACACCCAACAATTGAATAAACGTGCATTATAATGGAATTTGGGGGGGGGGGGGAGGGGCGCTGAATTGTATTTAGCAGGATCAAAATGGAGTTAATCTCGATCTCATTTTTAGCATTGTGTATATATTGGTGAAAACCAAATTATATGGGCACTTCTGCAGGAGATAGTGATATGGTACCAACATTAAGCAAAAATACAAAAGCTACCAATATGCAATAATCATATGGTGATGGTGCTTAGTCCATCTTTAACACAAAGCTCTTGTACAGCGCAACAACCTTGACTTTTGGGCTCTCAGTTCATTTATCAGCAACTAATTTGTCATAGTAAATTTGAGGTTTATATTAGGAGACAGCTGGAAAAAGACCACGAATGATTCACATTACATCTAAACCATATGACACATATTGATACTACTATATATGTATACTTGTTTCTTGTTTAATTTCCTTCTAGTGGAAAAAAAATTGTGAAATCTTGTCATTTTATCACTGTCGTCTACCTTTAGTTACTCCAGAAAAGTAACTCAAAGTACAATGAAATGATGCATCCAAGAGCTACCAGGCCCTACTCTCTTAGAGTACTAGGGTAGTAATTACATAGTCTCTTTATTTTAGGGCAGGGTAAGGTCTGCGTATATACCTTCCCCAGACCACACTTATCGGATTATACTGGGTTGTTGTATTATCGTTGCTGTTTGTAATTACGACCTGTTTGTTTGTCATAGTATAATTATAGCTTAATTACAGGTTTACTGTTTGGTTCCACAAGTGTAATTACATAGTTAAATTAAATTTTAAATTAAATAATTATCATAACTTAAAATTTAATATAATAAATATATGCCTATAAAGTTTAATAAGTATAGATGATATTATATTTGCATTTAAGATGTATATTTTTTCGTCAATATAAATTAATTTAGTAATCATATATTTATAACTAATATTATAAAAATAATTTATAGACAGTGTTTAAATTAATAATATTTATTTTAGATACTTACAAAAATTAAAAATATATATTTTGTAAGAACACCATGGAATTCATGTTTAATAAAATAAATTAATACTCATATTTTATTCAAATGTTTGACAAAACTAGTCTATCAATTCTAATTGAAAACTGAACAACATGCAATATGAGCAATACTAATAAAAAAAGTAAATTGGAACAAAAAATACAACACAATTTTAAATCCAAAAAAAAAAAGTTTAACATATATCAAGTTTCAACATAATAGTAGTAAGTTCCACTACAACTTAAGATTAGGAAACATAATATTATAACCACATTCAATACTGAAGTTTTACTTTAATTGCATCACTCATTATATGCTAAGTTTGTTAATGACTCATTATTTTTAATATTAGGAGGTGTAGTTTCAAAAAATAGAATAATAAAATAAATAATAATAAAATATAAGCAACAACAACTACTCGGTAAAATTCTACAAAGTTGGGTCTCGGGAAGGTAATGTATACGTAGACCTTACCCCTGCCCCGATAGGGTAGAGAGAAAATTAAAAAATTAAAATAATAGAAATGAGAAAATTAAAAAAAATAAATTAATATAAGAACAAAAAGGAAAGAAACTAAAAGGCATCCTTGTAAATATACTGTATAATTACCACCAAATTCTACCTCCCCCATGAGAATGGATAGTATAATTATACCCTTCCTATTACACCCAATTTCATGTTGACCAAGTAATAACTTGGCCAAACAAACACCAAACTATGTAATTACACCCAATTATACCCAAATTTATTTTCGATGCGGCTTTCCAAACAAGCTTTCACTTATATATACTTCCTCCATTCCTTTAGTCTTTCTGTTCACTTTTACTTGTCTACTATTTAATTGATACATATTTTTAATATATTTAAGAAAATAATTTGAAATGAATTATTATGGGTATATTAGGAAAAAATAACTTTTCTTAATATGCCAAAAGTGATAAGTAAAAATAAAAAAATTTATTTTTAGAATATTAGATAAATAAAAGTGAAAATTTTGATATTGCATAATTATTGAAAAGAATGAAAACGTCTTTGTCTCTAGAATATGCAAAACTAGTGAATTTTCCCATGCTGCGCGCGGCCATTAAAGAAAATTATAATATGGCTAAATACTTATTGTTAAAACTTTTAGAACAAAAGAAAATATTTACTCTTTCGTTACTTTTATCGTTTCTAGGATTTCATTGCAACCCTATCCATTCTTCTAATTATATTCTCAAGGTTGATACCAAATGAGGAAAAAATCCAGCCTAACAAATTCAACATTGAACAAATGAGAGTGCAGTCTTAAAAAATAAGCCAAAATATTTACTCTATTGCCAGTTGATTTCTCATAGTTAAGAAAACAAAGAAAATATGTGAAATGATAAAGAAAAACTAAAAGAAAAACAACAAATAAATCCACGCCTATTGGTCATTTCGCATAAACAATGATATGTTTATAATCAAATAAAAGATCAAAACCTCAAAGCTGGGAATGTATCGTTGCATTTTTCTCTTATTATTAATCCCCTTTCATCCCCCAAACATATCTTTTTAATTGGCGGTACCTCGATTCAGCGTCTTCTCTCTCAATCCTTTATACGATTGTACACCCTATAGTGCAGATTCTTCCTCTGATCTGTACATCTATCTTTTTAATTTAGTGTTTTATTCAGGTCACATACTTTAGAAAAGAATTTCTCACATACAATCCTTTTTTTTTTCATTCACACCAGATATTGTAAGACACAATTTCCCTTATACAATCCTTTGAATGGTATCGGAAGAAAATCCCACATTGATGGGTTGCTAGTTGTGCATAGAATTTTATTGAGCCAACTTTTCACCTAGACGAAGCGAACATGAAAAGAGAACGTAGACCATACAATCTAAACGTTCTGTTATTTTGAGGAAGGATACAATGCTACATAGATTTATTTGAGAAAAAAGATAAATATATTTTCTAGTTTGTAAGAAATGTCACATCATCTATGTTAGTCCCTGTTTTTTCTATTATATAGAAAAGAGAAGAGGAGGTTGACCAAGGGCATATGGTCATTTTAAATATATTAGTACATTGTTTGTTTGTATATTAGGCTCCAAAATTTTGTTGTGTGTTCTTAATAACCGAAAAAACCAAAACTAACGTGCCCATAAGCTATTAAATTCTTTAGGTAAACCCCATTTTCCATTCACCCTTTATTATCTTTATTAAATGCATTATTTGAACTGGAAAAAGATTGGATAAAATTTAAACAAAAAACATAATCAAAATTAATTGTAACACCCAACTGAGAAACCAAAAGAACTGAAAGAGGAGTCTTTGAAAATTTAAATAAAAATAACAATCATGCAAATTAAAACAAATACCAAAGAACATAGAGAATTAGGCAAACCCATAGAAACAACGGCCATGGATTTCTGCTATTAACTAGAATAATTATTTTTTTGATAATTTATAACTCAAATGTTTGACCGATTAAAAATACTAAGGTCACACACATATATATATGACAATTTTATTATTTTCTTAAGAAATATCATTTTATTTATTAACTATTTCAATAAAGAAGATTTAATTAAAAAAATTAATGACACTATATGTAGATTTACATTCAAATGTTATTATATCATTATCAATTGATATCATTTTACACAAATTTCAATTGGAATACTTCATAAAATTCAGAAATTTTATTTATTTAAGAATAAAATATAGTTTTAAGTTCCCCTTTTTATTATAGAATATAAAAAATTATAATAATTATCCCCTCTCTAAAAATATGAGTTGAGAATATCTGAAGTAAAAATGAAGACAACTAATTTGTGAAATTATTATCTTTTAAAAATTGTTATATATTAAGAAATATGAGAAGTATATATCGTCATACAATATTATACTTCTCCCTCTATGATCGAAGTTAGTTGAGTACATACTCTATTCAATTAGAATTCACTATTATAAAATTTTTAAAATAGATAAATATACATTTAATATTTTTAAAATAGTCTCAACAAATAATACTATTGTGATGATGACTACATGATACCCTAAATAACATCTCAATCATATCGAATGAAACTAGAAAAAAATATTATGTCATTCCAATAGAACAAATCACAAAGTTTCTTGTTAAAATTCTTAATAATTAAAATCACGATTATTATTTAAAAGAACCAAAAAGTACCATTTCATCAACTATTTGGGAATAATATTAATACTTAACTTATGATTAGTAAAGAAAAAGATAATGCATTAACACACTGAAAATACTAAAAGTATAAAACTATATATCATTCAATTTAAAAAAATAAAAAAAATATATGACGAATTATTTCTCAACTGACTTTTTAATTACTATTTAATAATAATTAACTTAAGGCTTAGTGATGTAAAAAAATATTAAAATAAAAGAGGCCCTATGTAGAAATAATTTAAATTCTACTTGAATTGTTATCTAATTACTGTATAATAAAGCATTAAACTTGACAAGTATTTCAAAGTGATTGGTATAGTAATACGATTTCAGAAAAATTAAAACACACATAATGCACAAGATAAATAACAATACATGTAATCGTGGTTCTATATGTTATTACAGAAAAGCCTATTTTATTTCTTCTTTACCTAAAGACGTATAAAATGTGTAATTAACAATAGACTAAGAAATATTAAAAAGATGAAAAAAAAGAAGAAAATAAAAAGAAACAACAATTGGGCACATACATCGAACGCGTGCAACATCTAATATTAATATATAGATGGTTTAACTTTGTCCGCATTAATGGTTGGGGCTTAAATGCACTCGTCTTATCAAATGAGTTTAAGTATGTCTTTATCTTCAGACGGATCATTAGCTGGTCATAATTACAATAATTAAGACACAGGGTGGCAAAATTTCAAACCACTCCTTTTTTAATAGTAAGACTATTGGAGTAATTTTTTTCCTAAAAAAAAAAAATTCAACTTACTGCTACAATTAATGAATTGTTAATTAAGAGAAATATTTAAGATATAAAAAGAATAGTTTAGACAAATATCCTTCCGATTAAGAATATTAGTTACTCCCTCCAGTCTAAAATAAGTGATTTTTTGGTCTTTTTCTTGTGGTTCAAAATAAATAATTTTTTCAGATTTTAAGAATGAATTAATTATTTTTTTTCTTACATTTTCCTTGGAGTAAATATTGTTGCATATGTGTTAAGAGTGATTATATGAGATAGTAAATATTAATATGGTTAATTCCATTGCTAATCAATGCTAAAAGGTAAATTTATTAATATTTTGGACCGGAGGGAGTATCTCTCTTAACGAATATATAAAAAATTTAAATGATAAATATTTTATCTAATTCGCTTGATATATAATTTCCGTCATCTCAAATTTGCTACATTGATCAATAGTAATAGAAACTAGCAATCCCACCATAGGTAATTAGGTAAAGGTTTTGTACGGCTATCTAATTATCGAAAATGGATCTAGTGGCACTGAAATTATAAATTAGTTCTCCCTGGAGAGTAGTTCTTGAATCATTCAACATAGTAAGAATTGTTGGTAAAAAAGTATTTACATAATTAGATAATTTGAAAAGTAATTGCAAACAATTCAGTTAAATAATCAATCATTGTTGACCTTGAATAATGGGAGTTAGTTTTATTACTGGTCATTAAACTTTTGTGTTTGTTACTCAAAAGTCATTTTTTTTGTTACGTAAAAATATATAGTTAAAAAATATATTAAATAATATTTAGGAGGGGTATCTCTTATGGTAAGCAACATTCACTTCCAATCAAGAGGTTGTGAGTTCTAGTTTCCCAAGAGCAAGATGAGAAATTCTTGGAGGGAAGGATGCCAAGGGTCTATCTGGAAACAACATCTCTACCCCAGGGTTGTTTTTGTTGTTATAGTATATAATATAGAAGGTATTACATAAATATGAAAGTTTATATAATATCAAGGGCATAGTAGATTTTTTCAAGTAAAAATGTGGCTTTTGTAATAACAAAAGCAAAATAAAATAATTTTTGTGTAACAAAAGAAAGAAAAATGACTTTTGTTTAATGAACACAAAGTTGAATGATTTTTACGTAACAAAAAAAAAAGAAAAATAACTTTCGAGTAACAAATACAAAAGTTCAATGATCATGAATAAAATTATCTAGTAATAATGATAATTAGCTTGTTTTCGAATGAACTCCTCTCTCTCCTCTTGCACGCTCTGTCCCCCCCTCCCCCCAACGGTAAATAATTAATTCATTTATATTAACCCAAAATAATTTTTCTCCTGGATCAATCGTTAGTCTTAATTAGTTTCTCTCTCGTCTCTCTACACTAGCCCCTAATCCAGCCCCTACCCCTACCCACCCCTCTTGTTCTTTCCCCCTCCCCTCTCCTAACCCCTAACTCCGGTGACCCGCTGTCGTACATATTTCGGGCGACCCATCTCCCCTCTTCCCTTCCCCTCTTGTTTACTTCAACTTAGTTAACAGATTAGTTCTATTATTTCATATTATCTTTGTTAATAATTTTGTTAAGAATTATTGCAATAGTGTAGTTCACCTTTATTTAGGACATACTGCAATTTTAATAATTTATTCATTTGTCCAAAAAAAAAAAAATTCATTAACAGCAAAATTTCAAATTGAATTACATTTTTGTCCCTTACCATCCATATACTGTATAAACATTGTGTCTCTTGAAGCCTAGCTTCATTTCTATTACTACTGTTAGGGCTACATCAGTGGTAGCGGTGTCAACTCTTTTTGGTTTTTGGATCGGGGTATTTGCTGTGTTTTTCAGGGAAATTCTCCAAGTTGTTGGAGACAAGTTGGGCCCACGAGCACTAGCAAAGAAGGGCAACCTGGACGAGCATCAGCAAAAACGGTGGGTAGCGGTGAGTTAGCGTACAACTACGTCGAGTACAACAATTAAGCACAGGTTTGGTCCTCGTGACTTGGTACCTCCCGTTCTACTGTTTCCCTTTTGGTGTTAGCTAAACTGTTGTTACTTTAGTTCGCAATAGTTAGATCATTCAACTAGTGTACTTGCAGTTACGTTTTTCCTTCTAGTTTGACTCGTTGTCCGTTGAGCACTAGCGAGTATTCTTTAGATTTGTCGTAGGAGTAGTGGCTGCAGTCTTGAATGATAGATTAAGGGCATGTTCACGGGTGGGGTAGAGTATGGGGCCGGGTTCAAGGATTGGGACGAGAGGCAGGGGAGGTATAGGGGGCAAAGGAGCATATAGGTTGAGAATCGGGACATGGAACATAGGTTCGCTAACGAGTAAGTCTATAGAGTTGGCGAAGATCCTTCATAAGAGGAAGATTAATATAGCGTGTGTCTATGAGACTAGGTGGGTCGGAACGAGGGCGATAAACGTGGATAGGCATAAGTTGTGGTACTCTGGAGTCATGAGGGGTAAGAATGGAGTGGGGATCCTGGTAGATAACCATCTTAGAGAGTCGGTGGTAGAGGTCAGGCGGGCGAATGATAGACTAATGACTATTAAATTGGTGGTGGGTAATTGTACTTTAAATGTTGTTAGTGCTTACGAGCCCCAAGTAGGTTTGGATGAGGAGATTAAAAGGTGCTTTTGGGAGGGGTTGGGCGACATCATTTGCAGTATCCCTCCTTCTGAGAGGTTATTCATAAGAGGATATTTTAATGGTCATATTGGGTTTTCTGCAGGTGGTTATACGGAGGTTCATGACGGCTTTGGTTTCGAGGAGCGAAATGGAGGGGGCACTTCGTTTTTGGACTTTTCCAATGCATTCGATCTAGTGATTGCAAACTCAAGTTTTCCGAAGCGGGAGGAGCATTTGGTTACTTACCAAAGCTTAGTGGCGAAGACTCAGATTGACTATCTCCTCCTCAGGAGAGGCGATAGAAGGTGGTGCGTGGATTGCAAAGTTATCCCGGGTGAGACCCTTGCAACACAACATAGGCTTTTGGTAATGGACTTTGGCATTATGATAAGGAGGAAGAAGAGGTCAATACGAAGCCGCCTTAGGATTAGGTGGGGCTCCTTGACTGAGGATAAAGCTCAGGAGTTGGAAGGAAAGCTATCGGACATGTGAGCCTGGAGAAGTAGTGGGGAAGCAAACACTCTGTGGTCAATGACAGCTGATTGTATAAGGAAGACGGCGAGAGATGTGTTGGGGTTATCTTCTGACCGTGCCGGTGGCCATAAAGGAGACTGGTGGTGGAATGCAATTGTCCAAGGTAAAGTGGAAGCGAAGAAGGCATCTTACCAGCAGTTAGTAGGGAGCACCGGCGAGGAGGAGAAAAGAACGAACAAGGAGAGATATAAGGCAGCTAGGAATAAGGCGAAAATGGCAGTAATGGAGACTAAGACGACAACTTTTGCTCGTATGTATGAGGAACTAGGTAACAAAGGCAGGGAGAAGAAGTTATCCCGACTCGCTAAGGGGGATGATCAGATTAAGAGGAGGTGGCAGACCTACTTTCGTAAAATCCTAAGTGAAGAAGGGGATCAGAATATTGTACTAGGTAGATTAAGGAACGCCGACATACCCCATGAATTAAGTTATTATAGGGACATTGAGGTCGATGAGTTCATCGAGGCAATGCGTATGATGGGGTGGGGGCAGAGCTACTGGGTCACACGAAATTTCGGTTGAACTTTGGAGGTGTGTGGGTAGAGCAGGATTGGAATGGCTTACTGGGTTGTATAATGTGATATTCAAGAATAATAGGATGCCTGAAGAGTGGAGGTAGAGTACAATGGTTCCGTTGTATAAGAAAAAAGGCGATATCCAGAGCTGTAACAACTATAGAGGTATCAAATTACTGAGTCATACCATGAAAGTCTAGGAGAGAGTGGTAGAGATGAGAGTGCGAAGGACGGTGTCTATCTCAAACAACCAGTTCGGGTTTATGCCGGGGTGATCTACCACAAAAGTTATCCATCTTATTAGGAGGATGTCAGAACAGTACATGGATAAAAAGAAGGATCTCCAGATGGTGTTTATTGATGTAGAGAAAGCATACGATATGGTTCGTAGGGAGGACTTATGGAGCTGCTTAGAGGTTAAAGGGGTTCCGGTAGCCTACATTAGGGTGATTAGAGACATGTATGAAGGAGCTAAGACTCGGGTTAGGACAGTAGGAGGCGATTCTGAGCATTTTCCAGTTGTTACAGGGTTGCACCAATGGTCTGCACTTAGCCCTTTCCTATTTTCCCTGGTGATGGATGCCATAACACATCATATTCAAGGGGAGGTGCCATGGTGCATGCTATTTGCTGATAATACAATCCTAATTGACGAAACATGACGCGACGTCAACGAAAGGCTAGAGGTTTGGAGACATGCCCTTGAGTCTAAAGGTTTCAGGTTAAGCATGACAAAGACGGAATACCTCGAGTGTAAATTTGGGGCGGGGTCGACGGAAGCGGGAGTGGAAGTGAGGCTTGACTCTCAAATCATCCCTAAGAAGAGTAGTTTCAAGTACCTAGGGTAAGTTATTCAGGGGATCGGGGAGATCGACGAGGATGTCACACACTGTATAGGAGTGGGTTGGATGAAGTGGAGGTTAGTGACGGGAGTCCTGTGTGGCAAGAAAATTCCACCATTACTAAAAGGTAAGTTTTATAAAGTAGTGGTTAGGCCTGCAATGATGTATGGGACCGAGTGTTGGCCGGTTAAGAACTCACACACCTAGAAGATGAAAGTATCAGAGATGAGGATATTGAGGTGGATGTGCGGGCATACGAGGATGGATATGATTAAGAATGAAGATATTAGAGAGAAGGTGGGCGTGGCCCCCATAGAGGACAAGATGCAGGAAGCAAGACTCAGATGGTTCGGGCACATTCAAAGGAGGAGCACTGATGCACCGGTGAAAGGGTGTGAGCGACTGACCGTGATGGGAACGAGGAGAGGTAGAGGGAGACCTACGAAGTATTGGGGAGAGGTAATCAGGTAGGACATGCTTAGGATTACTAAGGACATGGCCCTTGATAGGGGATTGTGGAGGTCGAACGTTAAAGTTGTAGGTTAGGGGGAAGTTGTGGATATTTCCACAGCGCACTAGAGTGAGACTAGCTAGTTATGAGGTAAGCGTAGGAGGTTACTGATCAGCTACCATTACAGAGAGTTATTTGTTGGATATTAGTATCCCTTTCATCTATTTCATATTTCTTATATTTCTTTATTGCTGCTATTTTGTTATTTTGTGTTATGTTGTGTATTTTATGTTATTTTTAGTATGAGTCTATTGATAGTACTAACTTATCGTCTCTTGTTGATGTCTTGAGCTGAGGGTCTCCTAGAAACAGCCTCTCTGCTCCCCCGGGTAGGGGTAAGGTCTGCGTACATATTACCCCTCAGACCCCACTTGTGGGATTATATTGGGTTGTTGTTGTAACTTGTTATAATATATTAAATTATACTAGTAATACTGAAAATAATTACAGTATAAGTGCATATAATTTAAAATCATATTTCATCCAACCATATATCTACCGACACATCATTTGTCAAACAGAACTGTATCCAAAAATAAAAAAAGGAAGTAATAATTTGTAACTTGATTTTGCGGATCCTTGAGAGTAATATCTAAAACATGTAGTAGCTATCAAAATATGCGCCTTTACTCTCTCTTTCATTATTTAACTAGTTTTAGTACCCGCGCGATGCGCGGATATTATTAGCATGTTGAGCCAAGTGTCTTTTATGGCAAAAGTACTTTTTATTCTAAAATTAAGGTGTTTGGCCAAAGCTTTTGGAAGGAAAAAAATATTTTTGAGAAGAAGTTATGAGAAGCACAAAATAATAGCTTCTCTCCAAAAGTAATTTTTGGAAAGTACATCTAAAAAATATACTTAGAAGCACTTTTCAAAAGCTTGGCCAAATACTAATTGCTACTCTAAAATACTTTTTAAACTAAGTAGCCAATGACAAATTACTTTTGAACAAAAAATATTTTTTTTGAAAAGCATTTTTAAGAGAAGTACTTCTCAAATTTAGATAGTTTGGCCAAACAGGCTATAAAGAATATTAATCATATCAAACATTCATGATCTAATTTGTTTGAGTATGTTAGATTGTCCATTTTAACAAAACTATAATTGACATCTTATCTCAGTGTAACTACCCTCATTATAGAAAATATATGTACTTAAATGAAATGAATCATATAATCTTGGAATAATTCTTAGATGATACTCAAATATCGAACTTTTTTCTTTTCAATTTATGTGGCGCTGTTTAACTTAGTATGGAGTGTAACAATAAGGAAAAACTTTCAAAATTTATTTTAAAAAAAAATAAATATTTGTGTACATTATACAACATGTTTCAAATACATTATAACTAAATGAATCAAAAAATGCTTTATTTATTATTTGTCTAACTTCAGTTGTTATTTATTCATCATTAAATTTTTTTATTTCTTCCTACTTGTAACTCGTAATAAGACCATAACGTGGTCCGTATGAAATATATTTATTTAGAGACAGTCCCATATGAGAAAAATAATTCACCATAGCTTTTAATAATTATAGAAAGAATAATGTTAAAATTATCGTCGATTGGATTAGGGCATATTTTTGTCTTTTGTTTATATATAAAATCAAAATTATTATTGGAATGATCACTTTCTGTTCAATATATTTTGTGATAAAGTCTTAAATCAATAACTCTATTTATAACTTATTTCATGAATCTTATATATTGCTTTCAATTAGAGATGTGGATTATAAATATAGATATTATATTCTTACTTATATATATATATATATATATATATATATATATATATATATATTATTTTTGTACATATATAACTCAAATCAATATAATTATATTTTATATTTTATGTTTAGTAGGTAAAAATCTTAAAATTTTCATTCCATGTTTCAAATTGGTAGAGAGTTACATCAATTGCAAGATTTGTATAGTTATACTATTCGTGCATCAAAGAAAATGATACTCCTGTAAAAAAATTTTGTCAAAAAATAATATTATATTATTGTTGGAGAATTCAAATAAATATTAGTTAATTGCTTTATCAGATATTCTTAAACATTTTTACTTATAAGTGCAATACTACAATCATGATTTTAGAAGAACATTACGTTAATTGACTGAATTTATTTGTTTAAAATAATATCCTTTACCATTATTATTTATGCTTTCCATAAAATTGTTTATATTTGAATTCTTAATAAATGTGTTTACATTCCTGTCCAAATTCGAAAGCTTTCGTTTAAATAATATATTTCACCATTATTCTCATTGTTTTTTAAAAAGTTTTTATCTTTTAATTCAGAAAAATTATTTTTATATTTCAATTCAATTCAAAATCCTTATCTATAGATTCAAACATTTATCCGTTAATTCAAAATTAATTTTATTGCATAGTCTAACAGATACAACAACAAACAACGATCCAATAAAATCCCACAAAGTGGGATCTGGAAAATGTAGTGTGTACGCAGACCTTTCTCCTATCTCATTTGGGCAGAGAAGTTGGTTTTTGTCACGACCCGGATTTTCCCCCAATATCGGGATCGTGATGGCGCCTACTCGTGGTAGCTAGGCAAGCCACTGTATTCGTACTATCCTGTTTATAACACAATTTTAATTAAATAAATGCGGAATGCTTTATCGAAATGGAAATAACAAATCCCAAGGTAAAAACCATACTGAAATCCTCTACCCAAGATTTGGAGTCACCAACTCACAAACTACTATGGAATACTACACATAAAAGTCTGAAGAAAATATAACATAATTCTGTTCGTCTCGGAATAATGAGACTACAGCTATAAACATAAATAAAGAAAGAGACGCCGGGCCTGCGGACGTCTGCAAGCTACCTCGGTCTCAAATGAAATCAACTCCCACGCAATCTATTTACTGCTGCTGCTGCTGCTCCTGATCGTAACCTGGACCTGTGCAAAAACGCACAGAAGTGTAGTATCAGCACAACCGACCCCATGTGCTGGTAAGTGCCTGGCCTATCCCGGCGAAGTAGTGACAAGCCTAGGACCAGACACTCACATAAACCTGTGCAATTCAATATATATATGTGTACCACAAAATAACAAGAAATAATCAAGTAATAACACAATAAGAAATATCTTAAAGAATTTAACAACTAACCACAGTTAATAATTTCACAAAGAAAACAAAGTATAATGTAAACACGAATAATATCACTTCGAGAAATAACAAGCAATTGCACGGCATCACCCTTCGTGCTTTTACTCTCATCCTCACCAAATAAACAAATAAAGTACACGGCATCACCGCTTCGTGCTTTTACTCTCATCCTCACATCCATAGTACGGCATGATCCTTCGTACATGGTTCAATAACAGGGCACGGCATGATCCTTCGTGCATAATCAATAAATAAACATGGCACGGCATTAACCTTCGTGCATAAATAAATAAACATGGCACGGCATCACCGTTCGTGCATTATCACTCTTCCTCACCCAAATAACAATCACAGTTAAGGGCAGAGAAAGAAACAACAATTCATAATTTGTCCCATCAAGGGCAATCAATAATTATCTTCACAACAAGTCCCAACAAGGGAGAACAACAACGATTCACCTATAATATATCTCAAAATATCATTTTCCAACGACTCATGGTCATACTAGACGCCAATGTATGGATGCTCGTCACCACAGCCCATACACCGCACTCGATCACATAGCACATAACACATAATCCTATTTCCTCAAGCTAGGATAGAACAAACACTTACCTCGAATGCTTATGAACAATCCAATCCGTGGAAATGTCTTTTCTTTCAATTTGGCTCCAATCCAACCGTATCTATACACAATTGATTTAATATCATCAATTCTACTCCACAAACTAATTCTTAATACCAAATAACACTTTTACAACATTCTGCCATGAATAGTAAATTTCAACCCCGGGCCCACATGATCGGAATTCGGGGTTAGGACCAAAATCCGGTTACCCATCCCCCACGAGTTCATGTATATAATTTGTTTCAAAATCGGACCTCAATTCGAGGTCCAATTCCCCAATTTATGAAAAACCTATTTTCTAACCAAAAACAAGAATTTTACCATGAAAACATTTGATTCCTAATGAAAAACATGTTTAATGATGTTAGGAATTGAAAGAATTAAGTAAAAAGTGACTTACAATCGATTTGATGAAGAAGAAATCCTTGAAGAATCGCAAATGGGTGTTTTGGTTTTGTAAAAATGTGAAGAAATGATTGAAATCCGTGTTTTTCAGGTCTCTGTGTTCGCATTTGCGAACATGGGTTCGCAATTGCGAACCCCGACCAATTTCTGGAGTTTGAAAAATAAGCTAAGGGTGGGAAGTTCGCATTTGCGACAAAATGTTCGCATTTGCGAACAGGGCTCTTCGCATTTGCGAAGAAAGCTTCGCATTTGCGAAGCCTGGCTGGGCAGGCCTCTTCGCATTTGCGAAGAAAGCTTCGCATTTGCGAAGCATGGCTGGGCAGGCTCCTTCGCATTTGCGAAGAAAGCTTCGCATTTGCGAAGCCTGGCTGGGCAGGCATCCTTCGCATTTGCGAAGAAAGCTTCGCATTTGCGAAGCCTGGCTGGGCAGGCATCCTTCGCATTTGCGATCAAGGGTTCGCATTTGCGAACCCTGCCTTGGTCTGTCACCTTCGCAATTGCGAGAAATTCTTCGCAATTGCGAAGCCAACAGCTGGGTGAAAAAAACCAGCAGTTAAAAATTCAGATTTTCATCCAACGGCCTATCAAATCTTTACCCGAGCCCCCGGGCTCCAAACCAAACATGCACACAACCTCAAAAACACATTATGGACTTGTTCGTGCGATCATATCGCCAATATCACTTCGTTTCAATCAAATCAAGCCCCAAACTCATGATTTTCATACTTTTGATTTTCAAAACTTCTTAACTTGGAACTCGAGGTCCAAAACATCTCAAACGACATCCAAATGTCACCAAACTTTACAGAAATCACATATATAATATTTAAGACTTGTACCGGGCGTCGGAACCAAAATACGAGCCCGATACCAAGGTCTATCAATTTATTTCCTTTAATAATTGCATCAAAAACAATTTCACATAAAAATTCATAACTTGGGCTCTAGGCCTCAGAATTCGACTCCGGACACATGTCCAAGTCCCATATTTTCCTACGGACCTCTCGGGACCATCCAATCTCGGATCCGGATCCGTTTACCAAAAATGTTGACCGAAGTCAACCATATCAATATTAATATCATTTTTATCCAAATTTCTCATAGAATTCATATTTTCTATCACAAAATCTTTCCGGCTACATGCTCGGATCGTGCACGTAAATCGAGGCAACATAGAATGAGGTTTTCAAGGCCTCGAAGCTCGAAATTATTAATAAAATAAGTGATGACCCTTCGGGTCGTCACAATCTCCACCTCAAAACAACCGTTCGTCCTCGAACGGACAAAAGAAGAAGTACCTGAGTCAGGAAACAAGTGTGGGTAGCGGCTCCGCATATCAGACTCGGACTCCCAGGTCGATGCCTCAGGAGGCTGACCTCTCCACTGAACACGCACAGAAGGATAACTCTTCGACCTCAACTGTTGAACCTGCCTGTCTAGAATGGCTACCGGCTCCTCTTCGTAAGATAGATCATTGTCCAATTGGACAGTACTGAAGTCTAACACATGTGTGGGATCGCCGTGGTATCTCCGAGCATAGATACGTGAAAAACTGGATGCACGGCTGATAAGCTAGGCGGCAAAGCTAATCTGTAAGCCACCCCTCCCACTCTGTCTAGAATCTCAAATGGGCCAATATACCTAGGGCTGAGCTTGCCCTTCTTCCCAAACCTCATCACGCCCTTCATAGGCGACACCCGAAGCAATACTCGTTCACCAACCATGAAATCTACATCTCGCACCTTGCGATCCGCATAAGTCTTTTGCCTAGACTGAGCTGAACGCAATCTCTCCTGAATAGTCTTGACCTTATCTAAGGCCTCCTGAACTAAGTCCGTACCCAACAACCGAGCCTCTCCCGGTTCAAACCATCCGACCGGTGATCGACATCGCCTACCATACAACGCCTCATACGGAGCCATCTGGATGCTAGATTGGTAACTGTTATTGTAGGCGAACTCTGCTAATGGTAGAAACCGATCCCACGAGCCTCCGAAATCAATAACACAGGCTCGAAGCATGTCCTCAAGAATCTGAATAGTCCTCTCGGACTGGCCATCCGTCTGAGGATGAAATGCTGTACTCAACTGAACCTGAGTGCCTAACTCCCGCTGGACCGCTCTCCAGAACCGCGAGGTAAACTGCGTTCCCCGATCAGAGATAATAGATACTGGCACCCCACGGAGACGAACAATCTCCCTAATGTAAACCTCTGCTAACCTCTCCGACGAGTAGGGAGACAGATACTGGAATAAAGTGTGCTGACTTGGTCAGCCTATCAACAATGACCCAAATAGCATCAAATTTCCTCCGAGTCAAAGGAAGTCCAGTAACGAAGTCCATAGTGATCCGCTCCCATTTCCACTCGGGAATTTCAATCCTCCGGAATACACCACCAGGTCTCTGGTGCTCATATTTCACCTGCTGACAATTTAGACACCGAGCGACATACGCAACGATATCTTTCTTCATTCTGCGCCACCAATAGTGTTGCCGTAAGTCCTGGTACATCTTCGCGGCGCCTGGGTGAATAGAATACCGCGAACTGTGGGCCTCTGCTAAGATCAACTCTCGAATCCCTTCGACATTGGGCACACAAACTCGACCCTGCAATTTCAATATCCCATCATCATCTAGATTTACCTGTGTGGCACCTCCCCGCTGTACTGTATCTCTCAACTCGCGCAAATGAGGATCATCAAATTGCCTCTCACGGATACGCTCTAATAAGGAAGAACGAGCGACCGTGCAGGCTAACGCTCTGCTAGGCTCAGAAATGTCTAATCTCACGAACCGGTTGGCTAAGGCCTGGACATCTAAAGCTAATGGTCTCCGATTGACCGGAATATATGCAAGACTACCCATGCTGGCATACTTTCTACTCAATGCATCGGCCACCACATTGGCCTTACCCGGGTGATATAATATAGTAACATCATAGTCTTTTAGCAACTCTAACCATCTCCGCTGTCGCAGATTCAACTCCTTCTGTTTGAACAAGTACTGTAGGCTTTTGTGATCAGTGTACACCTCACATGTCACACCATATAGATAATGCCTCCAGATCTTTAAGGCATGAACCACTGCTGCTAATTCAAGATCATGAACTGGATAATTCTTCTCATGTATTTTTAACTGCCTCGAAGCATAAGCGATAACCTTACCATCCTGCATCAATACCGCTCCAAGCCCTGTACAAGATGCATCACAATAAACTGTATAAGGCCCTGCACCCGTAGGTAGTATCAACACTCGCGCGGTGGTCAAGGCTATTTCGAGCTTCTGAAAGCTCACCTCACACTCTCTGACCACTGGAACTGGACACCCTTCTGGGTCAACCTGGTCATCGGGGCTGCAATAGAAGAAAACCCCTCTGCAAATCGACGGTAGTAACCTGCCAATCCCAAGAAACTCCGGATCTCAGTCACTGAAGCTGGTCGAGGCCAATTCTGGATCGCCTCAATCTTCTTTGGTTCCACTTGAATACCTTCCACTGATACAATGTGACCCAAAAATGCTACCGAACTCAACCAGAACTCACATTTCAAAAATTTGGCATATAGCTGATTATCTTTCAGAGTCTGAAGAACCACTCTGAGGTGCTGCTCGTGCTCTTCCTGGCTGCGGGAGTACACCAGGATGTCATCTATGAAGACAATCACGAACAGATCTAAGTAAGGCCTGAATACCCGATTCATCAACTCCATGAATTCTGCTGGGGCATTGGTCAACCCGAAGGACATGACCAAGAACTCATAATGCCCATATCTAGAGCGAAAGGCTGTCTTAGGAATGTCAGCCGCCCTGATCTTCAGCTGATGGTAGCCCGACCTCAAGTCTATCTTAGAGAATACCCTCGCTCCCTGGAGCTGGTCAAACAAATCATCAATCCTCGGCAGTGGATATTTATTTTTGATAGTCACCTTGTTTAACTGCCAGTAATCAATACACATCCGCATCGAGCCATCCTTCTTCTTTACAAATAACACAGGTGCTCCCCAGGGGGAAACACTGGGCCTGATAAAACCCTTCTCAAGAAGGTCCTGCAACTGATCTTTCAACTCTTTTAGTTCCGGCGAGGCCATACGATAGGGTGGAATAGAGATGGGCTGAGTGCCCGGTGCCAAATCAATACAGAAATCAATATCCCTGTCGGGTGGCATGCCCGGCAGGTCTGAACGAAAAAACCTTAGGAAACTCCCGTGCAATAGGGACCGACTCAATGGAAGGAACTTCTGCGCTGGAATCACGAACATAAGCCAAATAAGCTAGACACCCTTCTCGACCATACGTCGAGCCTTAACATAAGAAATAACAGTGCGAACGGAGTGGCTTGAGGTACCCTTCCACTCTAATCGGGGTGATTCTGGCAAGGCTAAGGTGACGGTCTTAGCATGACAATCAAGAATAGCATGGTATGGGGACAACCAGTCCATCCCCAATATGACATCAAAATCTACCATATCCAAGAGCAACAGATCAACACGGGTCTCAAGACCCCCAAATATAACTACGCACGCACGATGCACCCGATCGACTACAATAGAGTCCCCCACTGGCGTAGCCACATAAACTGGAATATCCAGAGCATAGCTGGGCACAGCCAAATACGGTGCGAAGTAGGAAGACACATAGGAATATGTAGATCCGGGGTCAAATAATACTGAAGCACCTCTGCCACACACAAGAATAGTACCTGTAATCACAGCATCTGATGCCTCTGCCTCTGGCCTGGCTAGTAAAGCATAGAATCGGGGATCCGCACCTCCCTTCTGAGCTGCGTCTCTAGGACGACCATCAACTGGCTGACCTCTACCTCTCGTTGGACGGTCTCCATCTCTACGGCCTCGACCTCCACCTCTATAATCTCTACCCCCACCTCTGGCTGGCTGGGTAGGTTGAGGGTCAGCTGGGGCCTGAATCATAGGACGAGGACCTCGCTGCTGAGAGTTGCCCGCTGCTATAGGGCAATTCCTAATAAAATGACCTGGGTCGCCACAACCGTAGCAACTCTTAGACTGATAGGGCTGCTGGCCCTGACGACCTGAATGGCCTCCACGAACGCTCTGAAGAGGCTGAGCATTAATAGGAGACTGGTCTGAATAATGCCCCCGAGAACCACGATCACCTGATCCACCCTGCGAAGCCTGAAGGGCGGAATGAAAAGGCCTGGAGGACTGGCCTCTATCAAAGGATTCTCTGCTACCAGAGGAAGAACCACCAAACCTGCCTGAATGACGAGGCCTCTTATCCGAAGAATAACCGCCTCCCCTAGCAAGAGCCATCTCAACTATGCGTGCTGCATTGGCTGCCTCCTGAAATGATATGTCACTCCCCACGCCCATAGCCATCTGGAGTCTAATCGGCTGATTGAGCCCATCTATAAATCTGCGGACCCTCTCCCGCTCCGTGGGAAGTATCACCACTGCATGACGAGCCAAGTCAATAAATCTCGTCTCATGCTGTGTAACTGTCATAGTGCCCTGATGGAGGCGCTCAAACTGCCTCCGAAGTAAATCCCGCTGAGTAGCAGGGAGAAACTTCTCCATAAATAGTTCCGCAAACTGGTCCCATGATAGAGCTGGGGACCCTGCTGGTCGAGTCAGGCAATAATCTCTCCACCAAGTCTTGGCGGATCCTGCAAGTCTGAATGTACAGAAGTCAACTCCATTTGTCTCCACGATCCCCATAGTCTTGAGAATCTCGTGGCAACTGAATAAGAAGTCCTGAGGATCCTCTGATGCGGCTCCGCTGAATGTAGTGGTAAATAGCTTGGAGAACCGATCAAGTCTCCATAACGAATCAGAAGTCATGGCCGCTCTATCACCGGCATGAGTTGTGGTACCTGACTGAGTGGCCACAGCTGGCTGAACTACTGGTGCCTGAGGCTGAGGAGCTACTGGCTCCGGAGTACGAGCAATAGGAGTCTGGACTCCTCCTCCAGCCTGAGAAGCGGCGGGGCAACTGATAATAGACCCGCTCTGGCGATGCTATCCATAAATCCCGCTATTCTGACCAAAGCATCCCGGAGATCCGGGGTAATCAAAGCCTCTCCTGGGACCTGAGCTGGGCCCGCTGGAGCTGCTGGAACCGGAACCTCCTCATCAATCTCAATATGAGGCTCCACCTCTGGGGTAGCTGCCTGGGGCTGAGCTCTACCCCTACCACGGCCTCTAGTACGGCCTCGGCCCCTGCCCCTCACAGGAGCTGTCTGGGGCTCAGGCTGCTGGTCAGCGGACGAAGAAGTGCGTGTCCTTACCATCTGCGAAAGGACAGAATAGAAATTCAATCAGTAATTGAGGAACAAGTCGCACGACAAGAAAGAACAAATGAGAGACTTTTTCCTAACTCAATAGACTCTGGAGGACAAGTACGGACGTCTCCGTACCTACCTCTCAAACTCTACTAAGCTTGTTCGTGAGTGGTGAGACCTATGTAACCTAGAGCTCTGATACCAACTTGTCACGACCCGGATTTTCCCCCAATATCGGGATCGTGATGGCGCCTACTCGTGGTAGCTAGGCAAGCCACTGTATTCGTACTATCCTGTTTATAACACAATTTTAATTAAATAAATGCGGAATGCTTTATCGAAATGGAAATAACAAATCCCAAGGTAAAAACCATACTGAAATCCTCTACCCAAGATTTGGAGTCACCAACTCACAAACTACTATGGAATACTACACATAAAAGTCTGAAGAAAATATAACATAATTCTGTTCGTCTCGGAATAATGAGACTACAACTATAAACATAAATAAAGAAAGAGACGCCGGGCCTGCGGACGTCTGCAAGCTACCTCGGTCTCAAATGAAATCAACTCCCACGCAATCTATTCACTGCTGCTGCTGCTGCTCCTGATCGTAACCTGGACCTGTGCAAAAACGCACAGAAGTGTAGCATCAGCACAACCGACCCCATGTGCTGGTAAGTGCCTGGCCTATCCCGGCGAAGTAGTGACAAGCCTAGGACCAGACACTCACATAAACCTGTGCAATTCAATATATATATGTGTACCACAAAATAACAAGAAATAATCAAGTAATAACACAATAAGAAATATCTTAAAGAATTTAACAACTAACCACAGTTAATAATTTCACAAAGAAAACAAAGTATAATGTAAACACGAATAATATCACTTCGAGAAATAACAAGCAATTGCACGGCATCACCCTTCGTGCTTTTACTCTCATCCTCACCAAATAAACAAATAAAGTACACGGCATCACCCTTCGTGCTTTTACTCTCATCCTCACATCCATAGTACGGCATGATCCTTCGTACATGGTTCAATAACAGGCACGGCATGATCCTTCGTGCATAATTAATAAATAAACATGGCACGGCATTAACCTTCGTGCATAAATAAATAAACATGGCACGGCATCACCCTTCGTGCATTATCACTCTTCCTCACCCAAATAACAATCACAGTTAAGGGCAGAGAAAGAAACAACAATTCATAATTTGTCCCATCAAGGGCAATCAATAATTATCTTCACAACAAGTCCCAACAAGGGAGAACAACAACGATTCACCTATAATATATCTCAAAATATCATTTTCCAACGACTCACGGTCATACTAGACGCCAATGTATGGATGCTCGTCACCACAGCCCATACACCGCACTCGATCACATAGCACATAACACATAATCCTATTCCCTCAAGCTAGGATAGAACAAACACTTACCTCGAATGCTTATGAACAATCCAATCCGTGGAAATGTCTTTTCTTTCAATTTGGCTCCAATCCAACCGTATCTATACACAATTGATTTAATATCATCAATTCTACTCCACAAACTAATTCTTAATACCAAATAACACTTTTACAACATTCTGCCATGAATAGTAAATTTCAACCCCGAGCCCACATGATCGGAATTCGGGGTTAGGACCAAAATCCGGTTACCCATTCCCCCACGAGTTCATGTATATAATTTGTTTCAAAATCGGACCTCAATTCGAGGTCCAATTCCCCAATTTATGAAAAACCTATTTTCTAACCAAAAACAAGAATTTTACCATGAAAACATTTGATTCCTAATGAAAAACATGTTTAATGATGTTAGGAATTGAAAGAATTAAGTAAAAAGTGACTTACAATCGATTTGATGAAGAAGAAATCCTTGAAGAATCGCAAATGGGTGTTTTGGTTTTGTAAAAATGTGAAGAAATGAGTGAAATCCGTGTTTTTCAGGTCTCTGTGTTCGCATTTGCGAACATGGGTTCGCAATTGCGAACCCCGACCAATTTCTGGAGTTTGAAAAATAAGCTAAGGGTGGGAAGTTCGCATTTGCGACAAAATGTTCGCATTTACGAACAGGGCTCTTCGCATTTGCGAAGAAAGCTTCGCATTTGCGAAGCCTGGCTGGGCAGGCATCCTTCGCATTTGCGAAGAAAGCTTCGCATTTGCGAAGCCTGGCTGGGCAGGCATCCTTCGCATTTGCGAAGAAAGCTTCGCATTTGCGAAGCCTGGCTGGGCAGGCATCCTTCGCATTTGCGAAGAAAGCTTCGCATTTGCGAAGCATGGCTGGGCAAGGCTGGCTTCGCATTTGCGATCAAGTTTCGCATTTGCGAGCCTTGCCTTACACTGTCCCCTTCGCAATTGCGAGAAATTCTTCGCAATTGCGAAGCCAACAGTTGGGTGAAAAAACCAGCAGTTCAAAATTCAGAATTTCATCCAACGGCCTATCAAATCTTTACCCGAGCCCCCCGGGCTCCAAACCAAACATGTACACAACCTCAAAAACACATTATGGACTTGTTCGTCCGATCATATCGCCAATATCACTTCGTTTCAATCAAATCAAGCCCCAAACTCATGATTTTCATACTTTTGATTTTCAAAACTTCTTAACTTGGAACTCAAGGTCCAAAACATCTCTAACGACATCCAAATGTCACCAAACTTTACAGAAATCACATATATAATATTTAAGACTTGTACTGGGCGTCGGAACCAAAATACGAGCCCGATACCAATGTCTATCAATTTATTTCCTTTAATAATTGCATCAAAAACAATTTCACATAAAAATTCATAACTTGGGCTCTAGGCCTCGAATTCGACTCCGGACACATGTCCAAGTCCCATATTTTCCTACGGACCTCCCGGGACCATCCAATCTCGGGTCCGGATCCGTTTACCAAAAATGTTGACCGAAGTCAACCATATCAATATTAATATCATTTTTATCCAAATTTCACATAGAATTCATATTTTCTATCACAAAATCTTTCCGGCTACATGCTCGGATTGTGCACGTAAATCGAGGCAACATAGAATGAGGTTTTCAAGGCCTCGAAAGTACGGAACAAGTGAGGGAAACAGGTGATGACCCTTTGGGTCGTCACATTCTCCACCTCTAAAACAACCGTTCGTCCTCGAACGGACAAGAGAAAGAAGTACCTGAGTCGGGGAACAAATGTGGGTAGCGGCTCCGCATATCAGACTCGGACTCCCAGGTCGATGCCTCAGGAGGCTGACCTCTCCACTGAACACGTACAAAAGGGTCGCGTGTTTTAACTTTGTTGTCCAGTAATCTATTTTATATATCATGAATATATATTTTTTCTTACAATTATACTCCAAACATACCAAATAAATAACAACTTTTGTTATTTGTAAAAATAGAAAAGTAGATAGACTTTTTGAACATAAGCAATGAGAATTAATACATAGTAAAGATGAAGTACAACTCAATTCGGCATCTTTTATAGGTTTACATATCATTTCAAATCATGTTCTTCTGACGCATACCATACACTAATGAAAAATGACTCGAAGATTAGCACCTCATTCCTTAGCTTTCTTAGTCAAAGATATAAGGCTACATTTAAATAGCAAAATATTTGAAAACAAAAAGAATATTAATAAAGATCTAAGTACAACAAAGAAAAAAATTAATGAACATTTAGAATAATAACATATAAAGGTTATAATTTTTTTCTCAAAGTATCATAAATAAGAAGAAGAAAAAAAGAGAACTCACAACACCACTGCTTCAACGGGAAATGTAGTACAGGAGAGTATGCATAACTTTTAGATGGATCTGATTTGCTTCCTCATTTTTAGAAAGAAAAGTACACATACACAGGTTTAAGCTCATGCTCCTTAAATCTCTCCTAAGAATATTCTGAGAATATCATAATTTCTTCTAGAGTGTCACATCTTTAACATTATCGATACACAGTATACAACTACAATATTTAGACATTTACAGATCTTGCTTAATAAAAGGAGATCCAACACTCTACATTCAATAATACTAATGAAGCACGAATGAAAATTTATAAGGCCATCAAAATGTCTTTTTACGGAATCATAATGCTTCTTTCTCCCTCTTTAGTTCAGCTCATCAAATAACGATGCATAGAGAAAACGGATGAAATAAGGATGCATAGAGCAATTTTTTTTTCATAATGCTTCTTTCTACCATTCCTTTCTGTAGCATTATTTATACAAGTATATTGCCGTGCATTTAAAATTTAAATAGGCTTTGCATATAATATTACTCCAAATATGATAATATAAATTCAAGAACAACTATAAAATTTCCCAACATTTATATTTTTTCTATTATTTGTTAGATATTCCTTGTCAAAAAAGATACCTATAATAATTATATTGTACACAAATCAGGTTAGATACATCAAAGTTTATAGGGATATTTTGTCTGATTTTGTAAGAAAGAGGCATTTAATAAAGAGGCATTTAATATTTTACCTTTTTAAGAAGATTGAGGTGTAGCTTTAATTAACTTTCCATGGAAATGATTTATATATTATTTTTTAATCATTGTTAAAGTAATTTATTTAGTTATTTATTTACACTTGTCATTTTAATATGTTGCCAATTGGCATTCTAATAATTTGACAATTGGCATATATTTAAGGCAAACTTCTTTACTTTAATATATATATAGATTTATTATGGGTCCGTAAACAGAAACAAGATAAGAGGGAAAAGGCTAATGAAATCTAAAAGGACTTGGCTTTTAGTTCGGAAATATATAACCTAAAAAATATAACCTACTCAAATATAGCTATAATCTCAAGTAGACCAAGCTTCTCCACTTTCACATTAATTAATTTAAAGCTAATTGTGTTAAGCACATGCGCTACTTAAGATTTTCAAAGGCTCCCATGATTCCACCAAATAGATTTCCAGCCAATGAATGATGACTTCTTGGAATTAGATTTAAAAAATTTAGGCTAACTTCATGAAACATTAAGACTACAAAAGCCCATAGCAAAACTTATTTGCACCGTATTTTTACATTAAATTAATAAATATATGATATATGTTTGCGCATACATTTCTTTTCTAAATTATAGTTACGGTATTGACTTAATGAAGTTAATACGATTGAAGGTCAGATAGATTTGAATTCAAGTGGGACAGCACCTTCGATCGACCATAGGACCTATTCTACCCTTACCGAATTTGTGCGAACGCTCAATTACAATCATCATTCCCATAGGCCATATGTATAGACAACGTCTATCTTTGTGTTTCAGTTGTTGGATATCTACTTTTCATACAGTCATAACTCATTGTTAAGTTTAGCTAAAAAGGAAAAACAGATAGTGAGATAGCATAACCATTTGTTCTTTTCGCTTTGGTTCTTCATTTTTCTTTTCTTTGATCAAATGCATATATATATATCTTTTCTTTCTTCTTCTTCTTCTTCAATGAGCCCGTGACAAGCAACATCTTTTTCAGTGCACATAATTCTTTTCTCTAACAGATAATAATTAGTTGGTGTGCCGAATTTGGCGGAATTAATAGCAGAAAAAGTCAATTAATTACATCAGATGACTTGGTGGGAAGATAAATCCTGACTTTTCTTCCAATAAATGTGGAGGAAATCAGGGAAATCTGATTTTTCGTTGAAATTATGAGAATTAGACCCAAAAAAAATAAATCAGACTGAACGAGTAGTATCTGTACTTACGCTTCTTTTTATTCTGTATTGAAAAAAGAGAGAAACCAAGTATGTCATATTATCCCACATTGATTGAGAGAACTCGCTTATGTTTTCTCGTATGATTGAACAATTCTTGCCTTTTGAAAAATTGTAAGGGCTAAATTAGACGCAAGTTTATATTTTTATGATACTGTATTATAGAGTGTATATACTGTCAAATTCGGGCTTGCCCTCTCTGATCGAGACGTGAACACGATAAGCCAAAGTTCAGCCTCGTATTATATCAAAATATGATGCAAAGTTAGGTTGTCGAGCTCGTGGTCCTGAGACCAATTAAGATCGAGATCAATCAAGATCCAGATCGACAAAGATCGAGACCGAATAAGATAGAGATCGAGGGAAGCTTACTGAGTCGAATACCGAAAAAATATAATATCCTTAATCAGGCGAGGATCACGGTGCGAACTCCGGCACGTATCAAAAAGAGGCCGATTAGTTAGCCAATCATGGGATTTCTTACCTCATATAGAATTGTACTTAGAGTAGGACTCCCCTGCTATATAAAAGGAGTCTGATCATCTATAAACATCATCATATTCACACAATACAAATCAAATATATTGTCATTTTCTATTTATCATTGTTTTGTTATTATGTTCTTAAGCGAGTTGATACATATTTGGTTCAAGGGTGACCGAACTCAAGGGCCAATGTTGTATAATTTGGGTGGTTTATATTTATTCTTTAATTATCTATTTCAATTAATTTATTCTTCTCAATCTGTACCAAGTTATATCACGTATCATTAAAACCGCGTATAAATTTAATTGTTATCCGACTTTAGGGTAAGTGGTTTGGCGACACCGTGAAACTAAAGATAATAGTGGTTAGATAGTACAAACTTTCGTAGCATACAATATATTACACTTGTTCTTTGAAGTATCTTTGATTACATGATTAAAAATTGCCAAACTCTCAGTTAGTACCTCAACACATTGACAATGATGTCAGTCACCATGACGAAAATGAAAACATCGCACCAGGAAACGTTGTACCGCCTGTCGCCCTAGATGGAATTCGGCTGTAGATCCAATCGACGTGTGTTCACATGTAGCCATCAATGAAAATTTGGCTGTCGAACCCGAAAGCAGTATCTGCGGGGATGCCCAATTAGTTATTCAGAGCGCACGTGGGGATGAAGATGGTGGGATCAGCCTACAGGTGATCTTCGAAATGTTGCTCAATAGGTAGTAATAGCCCAGCTCCAAAATCAAAACCACACACCGAGTAGGATCAAACTCGAGCCATCCCAGGAAATTATACACAGGGTCGAATCGGTTTCTAAGAAGTCGAACTAGAATAAATCGGAGACCAATCCTTCTATCATAAAGATGTTCGAAGAACTGACAAAGCGAATCGAGACAGGGGAAAAGAAGATCGAGAAAAACGACAAGAAGGTGGAAACCTAAAACTCCAAGGTCGACCAAATCCAGGGTCATCACCAATGTTGAAAGGACTAGATTTAGTTTGTAAACCCCCCCCCTCCCCGTCCTTGAGTGTGGCTCTAAATCCAATCGCAAGGAATTTCATATGCCCGAAATTCCTAAGTATAATGGGACGACTGATCCAAACGAACATGTCACCACCTACACGTGTGCTAACAAAAGAAATGACTTGGAAGATGACGAGATCGAATCCGTCTTGTTGAAGAAATTCGAGGAGACTCTATCGAAGGGTGCTATGATATGAATTCACAATTTACCGCCTAATTCTAATGACTCTTTTGCTATGTTTTCTAGATTCATTTGTAAAGGCACAAGCCGGGGCAAATAAGGTCGGAACTAGGAAGTTGGACCTTTTTAAGGTAAGGCAGATTGACAATAAGATGCTCAGAGAATTCGTGTCTCGATTCTAAATGGAACGGATAGATTTGCCATCGGTCACAGTCGATTGGGATGTTCAAGCTTTCACTCAAGGTCTCAAAGTTTGAAGTTCAGCGACTTCACAACAGTTGAAGCAGAATTTGATCGAATACCCAATTGTCACTTTGGCCGATGTACAAAATTGGTATCAATCGAAGATCAAGGTCGAGAATGATCAATTGGGGGATCCTTCAGGGTCCATTTATCCTATCAGACCCATCTATAGAATCAAGAGAGATATAGATCGAGAACCAAGGCCGAACAGAGATCGATATTATCATTATAATGGAGAATGTAGAGGCAGCATATCTGGGCTAAATTGTATACAAAATAAGACGAGAAATAACTGAGGTCGAAGTTCACGGGGACTCATGAGTAAAAAACGGCTTTGATAGATCTATCGGTCCTAAAGAAACACCACAATTTTCGGAGTACAACTTCAATGTAGACGCAGTGCCATTGAATCGACCATTGGACGCATCAAAGATACCAAGTGTCTTTGAAATTTGCAAAATAATCTAGAATAAAGGGATCCCGACCATGCAAATATAATGGCACACATGGCCACATGATGGAGGATTTGTCGATAACTAAGGGAGGAAGTAGCCCCTTTGTTTAACAACGGGCATCTTCGAGAATTTTTGAGTGAACGAGCTAAGAATTACTTCAGAAATAGGGATTCCAATAAACAAAATGGACAAAACTAACCCCAACACATCATCTATATGATCATCAGAGGGGTCGATGTTCCTCAAGGTCCGATGATGAAATGCACCAAAGTGTCAATTACAAGAGAAGAATGAACTCATGATTACTTACCAAAAGGGATTTTATCTTTCAACGACGAGGATGCAGAAGGAATCATGCAACCTCATAAAGATGCACTGGTAATCTTTGTACTTATGAATAAAACAAGAGTTAAACGTGTGCAAATTGATCCAGGTAGCTCGGCCAACATTATTCAGTCGAGGGTCGTAGTACAACTCTGCCTGCAAGACCAAATCGTACATGTGGCTTGAGTGCTGAATGGATTCAACGTGGTTTGCAAAACTTCTAAGGGAGAAATAACATTACTGGTACCATCTAAGAAACTAAGTTCTATGTAATCGAGGGGAATATAAGATACAATGCCCTGTTCGGGAAACCATGAATCCACAACATGAGGGCCGTACGTGCGACCCTTCACCAGGTATTAAAATTCCCAACACTGGAAAGGGTAAAGACAATTTAAGGGGAATAACCTGCCTCGAAGGAGATGTTTGCCGTAGATGAAGTAATTCTGATATCAACACTCTCATAGACAAAGGACTCAAGTTCGAAAGAGAAACATGAAGCCAAATAGCTATCATCGATGCCAACTTTGACCCAATCGGAGAAGAAAGGGATTGATGAATATAGTGACTTTAGGGTTCCTCAAAATTTATCTCCCCCGATGATTGTGACGCTATCAAGTCAACAGTCAAAGAATTGGAGCAGTATGTGTTGATCAAAAATATTCCTGATCGGAAGGTATACCCGGGCACAGGGTTAGCTCCGGAGTTTAGGAAAAATTATTCAATTTCTGATAGCTAATATTGATTGTTTTGCTTGGCCCCACCTCAATATGACAAGGATCCCATCGGAGATCACTACTCATAAACTGAGCTTGGACCCGAAGGTCCACCCAATAAAACAAAAAAAGAGACCCCTGTCTGAGATTAAACATGCCTTCATCAAGGACGAGGTAACTAAGCTCCTTCAAATAGGATCCATCCGGGAGGTCAAATACGCGTAATGGTTAGCAAACATAGTTGTGGTTCCTTAGAAAAGAAACAAACTTAGAATGTGTGTTGATTATGAAGACCTAAATAATTCATGCCCAAAGATTCTTTCCCTTTGCCTACATCAATCGCATGATCGATGCCACAGCTGGACACGGAACTCTAAGTTTTTTCGATGCCTACTTCGGGTATAACCAAATACAGATGAACCTGGGCGACCAAGAAAAAAACTCTTTCATCACTAAATATGGCACATACTTCTATAACGTAATATCATTTGGATTAAAAATGCCTCTTCCACTTACCAAGACTAGTAAAACAAATGTTCAAAGAACAAATAGAAAAATCATGGAAGTTTATATTGACAATATGCTAGTTAAGTCCCTGCGATCAGATGATAATTTAAAGTATTTGTAGGAAACCTTCAGTATATTGAAGAAGAATAACATGAAGCTGAATCTAGAAAAATGTGCACTCAGGGTCAGGTCCGGCAAGTTTCTTGGATTCATAGTATCCAATCGTGGGATCGAGATCAACCTTGATAAGATCAAAGCTATCAAGGATATCATGGTAATGGATAATGTGAAAGCTGTAGAAAGGCTAACTAGGCACATTGCTACCCTAGGGCAGTTCATCTGAGTTCGTCCGACAAAAGTCATCGATTCTTCTCGTTGTTAAAAAAGAAGAACAACTTCATATGGACCCCAGAATATCAACGAGATTTAGAGAAACTTAAGCGATACTTGTCGAGCCCTCCATTGCTTCATTCTTTGAGGGAGGACGAACGACTGTACTTGTACCTAGCTGTATAGGAAATAACGGTAAATAGAGTCCTAGTCCAAAAAGAACAAGGTGTAAGGCCCCGTAAAAAGTTTGTGCATAAAACCTAGTAGCTATAGTGTCATGGTCCGAATAATGTGTTAGGAATGCGTAGAATTCTTCGCGGCGAGCTTGCTCGCCGCGGTTCGGACCCTTGGTAGTGATTTAAGTTTCAAAAAAAGTAGAGAATTAATTTTTCCAAAAAGTGTCAAATATGCGGTCAAGAATGCGACCGCAAACCTGATATGCGGACCGCATTCTTGCCGCAAAACATTCCAGAAAGTCTCCCAAAAATCGTGTTGAAAATGCGGTCGATATGCGATCGCATAGTGAATCTGCGGTGCAGTTTGCGACCGCAGATCAAGCATGCGGACCGCATATTGGTCGCATTCTGTAACAAAACTTGTGTAATTTTGAGGCCATTCTGCGGTCGCAAAGTGCACCGCAGAATTGACCCCGGCCCAGATTTTTGTAACATTTTGACCCGATCTCTTCTTTAATATAACACCTTTCTTCTTCATTTTTATCATATCATCTTACCAAAATTGAGAGAGAAGAGAGGGTTTTTAGAGAGAGAAATCTTTCATCTTCAAAGATTGTTCCAACCATCTTAATTCCAAGGGATTCTAGGGCAAGGATTCAACTTCCCCAATCTTTTCAAGGTAAAAACCCTAACTATTTTCTTTGATTTTCAGTTTTAAATTGGGTAAAGAGAGGTTTGCATATAATAGCTTTTGAAAATAGAATTTTACACTCATGCATGATTATTGAACTTGATTTCTAGTAAAAGAAGTGAGTAGAAGTAAGAGTCTTCAAGAACAAGGTTGGCAAGAGTAGGATATCTTGGGTAAGCATAAAGTAGAAAGTTAACGAAGAAAACTCATCACCAGGTATGTATGGCTAATTTTTGATTCTTGTGAAATCGCCTACATGTGTGAAACTTGTTTGGTTCGTGTTAATTTGACAAATTGTGTGAAATTCTTGATATTGTTGTTGGATATTTCAAAGTTTTTGTTGAACTATGAGTGATGTAATATGGAATATGAACCGAAAGTTAAATGAGAGTCGAAATGGGTAAAGAATTGTGAATAATGATTATGATGGCCTATATGGCATCTTGTGTAAAACGAACGAAACTCTTGAGAATTTGTTTATTGTGGAAAGAGATGAAACACTTGAATTGTGGAAATATTGTAACATGGTTGTGATATTGATTTGAAAAATAATTGAGAACATGAAACAATGTGCAAGTTGCTTATTTGAACTTGTTGAAATTGTGTGTAGTACCTTATCTGCCTGCTGTTTGAAATTGTTGTGTTTTAAACCGTAAGGCGGGGTCGTGTTGCGCGCCGCAACGTGAGGAAATAAGGTGTGGGTTGGGGTGATAAGGGTGGCCGAGGTAATAAGGGTGGTCAGGGGCAATAAGGATGGAAAGCGATCGAAATCGCTATTGAAAATTGATACAAAAATCAATAAATGTGAAATTGTGAAAGGAGACAGCAGGAGAGTTTGCAACCTGTGGGGCACTGATTGCTCCTTTGTTTGACTACTTGTGCTTTACGTGATTGATTGGTTATTGTTAAATTGGTTGGTCGTAGAAAGTGCTTTGTGTTGAGAATTATTTGAAATGAGGAAAATGTGGAAACATGGTTGGCTGGCTTAATTAATTGTTGATGTAATTCAATGGCTTGAGTTTACTTGGGACAAAGTTTGTCCATACATGCCAGTACAATTCAAGTGTACTGACGTCCCTTTTGCCGGGGACGCTACATTCATGTTATGATTGTAGGTGGATCAGTAGCAGGCACTTCAGCTCATCGGCAGTAGTATCCTTCTCTTTCCACTGCCCGTTTTGGTGAGCCCCTTTCTTTCTCGGGGCCTTGTGTGGCTCATGCCACTTCGTTTTAGATTTCATTTTGGTTTTGTAAGGTATAGCCGGAGCCTTGTTACCGGCAAGTATTGTATTTCCCTTTTTGTATCCTAGAGGCTCGATAGACATGTAAACTGTGGGACTCCAGTCTTATGTATACATTATGTTATGTCGGGCATTGTAAAAACTGCAAACTTGTTAATGAATCACTCGTATGGTTTTATTTGTTTAATGTGAAATCATTCATGGTTGGTAAGATATTTGGTTAATGAGAAATAATCAACACAGGGGTAACGCGTGGGAATGAAAGGCACCCAGGTCCGCTTGACTGGGGCAACCCGGTCAGGTGCCGGTCATGTTCCCCGATTTGGGGCGTGACAAACTTGGTATCGGAGCCTATGGTTTTAAAGTGTCCTAGGATGTCTCGGAGCCGTGTCTAGTAGTGCCCTTCTTATAGGTGTATTGTCGACCACATCATATAAGTAGGGGGCTACACGGGCATTTAGGAATTTACCTATTTCTTTGATTAATCTATATCGTGCGGTAAAGTGCAATAAGGAAATATCCGTGTCTAATTCGCGCTTTGTTCCCAAATTTTCAGAATATGGCACCTAAGAAGAAGGCTAGACTCGGCCTTGGGGCCAATGCCGCCCCAAGTGTAGCCGTTAATCATGTACCCGATGCCGTGGGAGAGAATGAACCACCAGTCCCGAATTTGCCTGACCCATCCGTTCAAAACCCAAGTGTCCCTATTCCAGCTGCGCGGCAGAGGATGCCACCATTCCTCCCGCCAGTGTTCCTGACTCAGATACAGTTTCCTGCTTCGGGCTTCGGTATCTCTAATGAAGATCTTAGGGGAGCCATTCATATGTTAACACGGTTAGTGGCCGCCCAGGGCCCGGAGATCCCATGATGCCCCCGCATCCTCCGGCGAACGAGTAGATTCCTTGGCTCCGCAGTCCACCGATTCTTGCGATTGGCCCTCCGAATTTTCGTGTACCGATCCGGAGGCCGACCCACGAGAATTCCTTCATGAGACATACAAGACCCTCGAGTGATGAAGGCTACGGATATAGAGGGTAGAGTTGGCCTCTTACGGGCGAAGGGAGCGGCACGTTCATGGTTCGAAATGTGGGAGGATTCCCGTGAGGAAGGGAGCCCTCCGCCCAGATGGGATGAGTTCGTGGATGCATTTATGGACCACTACTTACCTGCCGAGGCAATGGCAGCCCGTGCCACTGAGTTCGAGGTTCTCAAACAGGGCCGTATGAGTGTTTGGGAGTATCACATGGAGTTCGTAAGGTTGTCCAAGTACGCTCCTCATTTAGTGTCGACCATGGATGCCCGGGTTCGACGGTTTGTTCGGGGCCTTAGCCCTTTGGTAGTGAACGAGGCCGCCACAGCAGCTTTGCACTCAGATATGAACTATGGGAGGATCGTGGGGTTTGCTCAGGCCACAGAGGCCAGGAAATTGAAGATTCGTGCAGAAAGAGAGTAGCAGTAGGGCCCGGTCAATGGGTCATTCAGGGAGATCACTTCCAGGGAAAGGGTCATCAGGGCCATCCCAGTCATATGCTCAGTCCTCCGCGAGTGCACCGCCATCCGTGCACAGTCATCAGCAGGGCAGTTACTCGAGACCTGGTTCAGACGGCAGGAGGTCTCGTCAGTCTGGTCGTCCTGTGGTGAGATCCCAGCAGCAAGGGAGACCTACATGCCCCAAGTGTGGGAGATTTCATACAGAGACATGCTACCTTGACCTTCCAGTGTGCTTTGGGTGCGGGGTGAGAGGTCACATTCAGCGGGACTGTCGTGCACCCCGTCAGGGTATAGGTAGGGGATCTGCTCAGTCATCCGGTTCTTCAGCTGCTACATCATCAGCGCGTACTCCAGCATCAGCAGGGCGTGGTGCAGCTAGGGGTGGAGCTCATGGTAGGGGTGGACCTAGCCGATTCTATGCATTAAGTGGCCGCCAAAATGCCGAGGCTTCTCCAGATGTTGTTACAGGTATCCTGTCTGTTCGGACTATTGATTGCTATGCCTTTATTGATCCAGGGTCCTCCTTGTCTTATGTTACTCCATTCATTGCTTCAAGTTTTGGGATAGAACCCGAACGGCTTCATGAGCCGTTCTCTGTGTCGACTCCAATTGGTGATTCTATTACAGCCTCACAAGTCTATAGGAATTGTGTTGTTACGGTGAGTGGTCGTGATACCACAGCCGATCTTATTGAGCTTGGGATGGTAGATTTTGATGTAATTATGGGGATGGATTGGCTCTATTCGTGCTTTGCCAAATTTGACTGTCGAACGAGAGTTATGAGGCTCGAGTTCCCTAACGAGCCAGTTATTGAATGGAGAGGAAATGGTGTAGTGCCAAGGGTAGGTTTATTTCCTACCTTAAGGCTTCGAAGATGATTAAGAAAGGGTGTATCTATCACCTGGTTCGGGTAACGGACACCACCTCGGAGGTGCCTACCCTCGAGTCCGTGCCAATTGTGAATGAATTTCCTGAAGTGTTTCCAGATGAGCTTCCAGGCATTCCGCCGGATAGGGAGATTGACTTTGGGATCGATGTATTGTCGGATACTCAGCCAATATCCATTCCACCATACAGAATGGCGCCAGCAGAGTTAAGGGAGTTAAAGGAGCAGCTGAGGGATTTATTAGAGAAAGGGTTCATACGACCGAGTGTGTCGCCGTGGGGTGCTCCGGTTCTCTTTGTCCGAAAGAAGGATGGGTCACTTCGAATGTGTATTGATTATCGGCAGCTCAACAAAGTCACCATCAAGAATAAATATCCTTTGCCTCGAGTGGATGATCTTTGACCAATTGCAGGGAGCGAAGTTCTTCTCAAAGATTGATTTACGGTCTGGGTACCACCAGTTGAAAATCAGGGAGCAGGATATTCCTAAGACCGCCTTCAGGACTCGTTATGGTCACTTCGAGTTTTTGGTCATGTCTTTTGGGCTAACCAATGCCCCAGCAGCTTTCATGGACCTTATGAATCGTGTTTTCAAGCCATTCCTAGATTCCTTTGTGATTGTATTATTGACGACATCCTCATCTACTCTTGGAGCAGAGAAGATCATGCCGTTCACCTCAGAGCAGCGTTGCAGACCCTTCTTCAGCATCAATTGTATGCCAAGTTCTCAAAATGTGAGTTTTGGTTGAAGTCCGTAGCCTTTCTAGGGCATGTTATTTCCGGTGAGGGAATTCAGGTGGATCCTCAAAAGATTACGGCAGTGAAAGATTGGCCTAGACCCACGACCCCAACAGAGATTCGTAGCTTCTTGGGTTTGGCAGGGTACTATCGGAGGTTTGTAGAGGATTCTCAACCCTCGCTTCCCCATTGACAAAACTGACGCAAAAGGCAGTGAAGTTCCAGTGGTCCGAAGCATGTGAGAAAAGTTTCCAAGGCAATTGAAGTCAAGATTGACCTCGACACCAGTATTGGCCTTGCCAGAAGGCACAGAAGGATTTGTGGTTTATTGTGATGCCTCCGGGGTTGGTTTGGGATGTGTATTGATGCAGCACGGGAAAGTCATATCTTACGCTTCCAGGCAACTCAAGAATCACGAGAAGAATTATCCGACGCATGATTTGGAGCTTGCAACTGTTGTGTTTGCTTTGAAAATATGGCGGCACTATCTTTATGGAGTTCATGTAGATGTGTTTTCAGACCACAAGAGCCTCCAGTATTTGTTCAAGCAGAAGGAGCTAAATCTGAGACAGGCGGCGGTGGTTAGAATTGCTCAAGGACTATGATATGAACATATTGTACCATCCAGGAAAGGCAAATGTGGTAGCCGACGCTCTTAGTCGAAAATCCATGGGTAGTTTGGCTCATTTGGGTGTGGATCGGAGACCCCTGGCTCGAGAGGTTTACCAATTAGCCAGTTTGGGGGTTCGTATCTCGGCGTCCGACGAGGGGGATATTTTGGTGCATAATGGAGCAGAATCATCATTGGTCACGGAAATCAAGGAAAAACAGTTCATGGATCCAGCATTGGTTCGGGTGAAGGAAGCAGTCATGAATGACAAGACCTCAGCATTTGTACTCGGCAGCGAAGATGGTGTATTGCGGTGTCAAGATAGGCTATGTGTTCCGGATGTGGACGAGCTTCGGGAAAGAGTGATGGCAGAGGCTCATACTTCCAGGTATTCTGTGCACCCTGGTTCAACGAAAATGTATCATGACCTTAAGGAGATTTATTGGTGGAACGGTATGAAAAGGGATGTAGCAAGCTTTGTAGCTAAATGTCCGAACTGTCAACAAGTGAAGGCCGAGCATCAACGGCCCGGTGGATTAACTCAGCTTATAGAAATACCAAGGTGGAAATGGGAGATGATCAATATGGATTTCGTGGTGGGGTTACCTCGCACTCAGCGTAAGTTTGACTCAATATGGGTGATAGTGGATCGACTCACCAAATCAGCTCACTTCCTGCCTGTCAAGTCCACTGATACTGCGGAGCAATATGCAAGGTTGTACATCAAAGAGATAGTAAGGCTTCATGGCACTCCACTTTCTATTATCTCGGATCGTGGGGCTCAGTTCACAGCTAACTTTTGGAAGAAGTTTCAGAAAAGTTTGGGAACTCAGGTGAATCTCAGCACAACTTTCCATCCGCAGACTGACGGTCAGGCCGAGCGGACCATTCAGACGCTCGAAGATATGTTGCGGGCTTGTGTCTTAGATTTTAAAGGTAATTGGGATGAACACTTGCCACTGATAGAATTTGCTTACAATAACAGCTATCATGCTAGCATTCAAATGGCCCCGTTTGAGGCATTGTATGGGAGAAGATGTAGGTCGCCAATCGGGTGGTTTGAGGTAGGTGAAGCGGAATTGCTAGGGCCAGATATGGTGTACGAAGCTATGGAAAAAGTTAAGGTTATTCAGGGAAGGATGAAAATAGCACAGAGTCGTCAAAAATCCTATGCAGACGTCCGCCGAAGGGATTTGGAGTTTCAAGTCGATGATTGGGTGTTCTTGAGAGTATCTCCAATGAAGGGAGTCATGCGATTCGGAAAGAAAGGGAAATTGAGCCCTAGGTATGTTGGGCCATATCGGATCGTTCAAAGGATTGGTCAAGTTGCTTATAGGCTAGAGTTGCCTCCTGAGATGTCATCGGTGCACCCGGTATTCCATGTGTCCATGTTGAAGAAAGTGATTGGAGATCCATCCACCATCATGCCAGTCGAAGCTATAGAGGTTAATGAAGATTTGTCATATGAAGAAGTTCCGGTTGCCATTCTTGATAGGCAAGTCCGTAAGTTGAGAAATAAGGAAGTTGCATCTGTTAAAGTATTGTGGCGAAGTCAACAAGTTGAGGAGGCCACATGGGAAGCGGAAAAAGAGATGAAGGAAAAGTACCCCCATTTGTTCGATCAAGCCTAGAAGAAATTAGGTGACCTTCCTACTCCTAGTAACTGTCATCTTGTCTAAGTTGTTTCCCTCTTAGTATTAGTAAAGTCCCCTTCATTTTGTAATGAGTTAAATGTGTTGTTACCTTGGGTCACTTGAACCGTTCTTGATAAATGAAATCCTTATAAAGATTTACGTGTTAAATAAACAACTAATAGTAAGTGTAGATTGGTAATGGTTTGTTAAGTGTACATGGTGTGTTAAAATGGTTAAATAAGGTAAGAATTCATTGAAGTGACTAGTTTATGTGCAATTGTAACAATGTGATAGAATATGTGCATTCGTTGAGGTAAGAAAGTGTATACCAGTTGTGAAAAGTGTTGTATTTGTGTATTGTTGTTTGGTAATATGTTTCGGGGGCCCTCTAACAGGTGGATATGTCCATAATACAAAGGAAACTCTGGCGAAATTTTTCTAAAATATAAGAGTTAGTCAAAATTTTGATAGCTTGCATATCATGTCTTTCAAAACCAATTTATTTTCAAAGTCCTCATTCGAGGACGAATGATCTTAAGGGGGGAGGATGTAAGGCCCCGTAAAAATTTTGTGCATAAAACCTAGTAGCTATAGTGTCATGGTCCGAATAATGTGTTAGGAATGCGTAGAATTCTTCGCGGCGAGCTTGCTCGCCGCGGTTCGGACCCTTGGTAGTGATTTAAGTTTCAAAAAAAGTAGAGAATTAATTTTTCCAAAAAGTGTCAAATATGCGGTCAAGAATGCGACCGCAAACCTGATATGCAGACCGCATTCTTGCCGCAAAACATTCCACAAAGTCTCCCAAAAATCGTGTTGAAAATGCGGTCGATATGCGATCGTATAATAAATCTGTGGTGCACTTTGCGACCGCAGATCAAGAATGCGGACCGCATATCGGTCGCATTCTGTAACAAAACTTGTGTAATTTTGAGGCCATTCTGCGGTCACTATGCGGACCGCATGTTGATTCTGCGATCGCAAAGTGCACCGCAGAATTGACCCCGGCCCAGATTTTTGTAGCATTTTGACCCGATCTCTTCTTTAATATAACACCTTTCTTCTTCATTTTTATCATATCATCTTACCAAAATTAGAGAGAGAAGAGAGGGTTTTTAGAGAGAGAAATCTTTCATCTTCAAAGATTGTTCCAACCATCTTAATTCCAAGGGATTCTAGGGCAAGGATTCAACTTCCCCAATCTTTTCAAGGTAAAAACGCTAACTATTTTCTTTGATTTTCAGTTTTAAATTGGGTAAAGAGAGGTTTGCATATAATAGCTTTTGAAAATAGAATTTTACACTCATGCATGATTATTGAACTTGATTTCTAGTAAAAAGAAGTGAATAGAAGTAAGAGTCTTCAAGAACAAGGTTGGCAAGAGTAGGATATCTTGGGTAAGCATAAAGTAGAAAGTTAACGGAAGAAAACTCATCACCAGGTATGTATCGCTAATTTTTGATTCTTGTGAAATCGCCTACATGTGTGAAACTTGTTTGGTTCGTGTTAATTTGACAAATTGTGTGAAATTCTTGATATTGTTGTTGGATATTTCAAAGTTGTTGTTGAACTATGAGTGATGTAATATGGAATATGAACCGAAAGTTAAATGAGAGTCGAAATGGGTAAAGAATTGTGAATAATGATTATGATGGCCTATATGGCACCTTGTGTAAAACGAACGAAACGCTTGAGAATTTGTTTATTGTGGAAAGAGATGAAACACTTGAATTGTGGAAATATTGTAACATGGTTGTGATATTGATTTGAAAAATAATTGAGAACATGAAACAATGTGCAAGTTGCTTATTTGAACTTGTTGAAATTGTGTGTAGTACCTTATCTACTGTTTGAAATTGTTGTGTTTTAAACCGTAAGGCGGGGTCGTATTGCGCGCCGCAACGTGAGGAAATAAGGTGTGGGTTGGGGTGATAAGGGTGGCCGAGGTAATAAGGGTGGTCGGGGCAATAAGGATGGAAAGCGATCGAAATCGCTATTGAAAATTGATACAAAAATCAATAAATGTGAAATTGTGAAAGGAGACAGCAGGAGAGTTTGCAACCTGTGGGGCACTGATTGCTCCTTTGTTTGACTACTTGCGCTTTACGTGATTGATTGGTTATTGTTAAATTGGTTGGTCGTAGAAAGTTCTTTGTGTTGAGAATTATTTGAAATGAGGAAAATGTGGAAACAAGGTTGGCTGGCTTAATTAATTGTTGATGTAATTCAATGGCTTGAGTTTACTTGGGACAAAGTTTGTCCATACATGCCAGTACAATTCAAGTGTACTGACGTCCCTTTTGCCGGGGACGCTACATTCGTGTTATGATTGTAGGTGGATCAGTAGCAGGCACTTCAGCTCATCGGCGGTAGTATCCTTCTCCTTCCACTGCCCGTTTTGGTGAGCCCCTTTCTTCCTTAGTGCCCTGTGTGGTTCATGCCACTCGGTTTAGATTTCATTTTGGTTTTGTAAGGTATAGCCGGAGCCTTGTTACCGGCAAGTATTGTATTTCCCTTTTTGTATCCTAGAGGCTCTGTAGACATGTAAACCGTGGGACTCCAGTCTTATGTATATATATATTGTGTTATGTCGGGCGTTGTAAAAACTGCAAACTTGTTAATGAATCACTCGTATGGTTTTATTTGTTTAATGTGAAATCATTCATGGTTGGTAAGATATTTGGTTAATGAGAAACAATCAACACAGGGGTAACGCGTGGGAATGAAAGGCACCCAGGTCCGCTTGACTGGGGCAACCCGGTCAGGCGCCGGTCATGTTCCCCGATTTGGGGCGTGACACAAGGTATGCGATTTCTGATCTATTATGTTAGTAGGACCTTAATTGAGGCCGAAACTAGATACCCTCACCTAAAACAAAATGGCACTAGCCTTGATAAGTGCCTCTAGGAAACTGAAACCATATTTTCAAGTCCATCCAATATGTGTTGTGACAACCAACCCTTTACGAAATATAATGCATAATGCCAAACTCTTTGGATGATTGGCCAAATGGGCCGTTTAAATAAGCGGGTACAATATCGAATATCAACCCCAAACGACCATTAAATCCCAAATTTTGGCAGATTTTGTAGACGACTTTACATCGGCCCTAATACCCGAGAAAGAAAGTTTTTGGTAAACTCGGGAACATCTTCGGGAATCTGGACCCTCTTTATGGATGGTGCCTCAAATGTGAAAAGTTCCAGACTTGGCATCGTACTAAATCCTCCCACGGGCGATATAACTAGACAATCTATTAGAATTGTAAAATTGACTAACAACGAAACCGAGTATAAGACGATGATTGTAGGCCTCAAACTAGCCAAAGGCTTGGGAGCGAAGGTGATCGATGATAAATATGGCTCCTTCTTAGTGGTGAACCAAGTAAATAAAACATTCGAGGTCAGGGATGAAGGAATGCAAAGGTACTTGGACATGCTACAAGTAACATTGCATCATTTCAAAGAATGGACTTCACAGCACGCAACCCGAGATAAAAATAGTAAAGTCGACCCCCTTACAAAATTAGGGTCTCGGTTGAAGACAATGAGCACAACTCGGGGGCGGTCGTAAAACTTATGAGGTCGGTAGTAGAAGAAGTTCACTCCAAAATAAACTCCACAAGCTTGACTTAGAATTGGAGAAATAAATACATAGAATATTTGAAGAACGAAACTTACCTCAAATCCAAAGGATTCGAAGGCCCTGCGCTCAAAGGCAGCCCCATTTAGCTTGTCCGAAGATAGAGTCTTACTCAGGAGAATGTTCAAAGTTCCTCTAGCATACGCCTGGGATCGGGAGATGTCGAGTACCTTTTGAGGGAAGTCCATGAAGGCATATGCGAGAACCACTCCGGTGTCAAATCACTAGTTCGAAAGGTAATTAGAGCCGACTATTACTAGTTCGATATAGAAAAAGATGCGTAGTAATATTTACGAAAGTGTAAAAAATACTAAAGACATTCTCTAATGATTCATCAACACACGGAGATGCTGCATTCGATTTTATCGCCATGTCCGTTCATAAAGTGGGGGATGGACATAGTTGGCCCTCTTCCGTTGGTGCCAGGTATGACTCAATTGTTTTCTTTATGATTTACTATTTCTCTAAATGGGTTTAAGCACATGCATACCATAAGATCGGGGAGAAAGAAGTCATCAACTATATTTGGGACCACATCATACGTCGATTCGGAATACCATCCAAAATTGCATGTGATAACAGAAAATAGTTTATCGGTAGCAAAGTGACCAAATTTCTCGAAGAACATAAAATCAAGAGGATCTTATCCACACTATATCACCCTAGTGGTAATGGAAAAGATGAATAGACCAACAAAACCATAATCCAAAACCTCAAGAAAAGGTTAACTAACACCAAAGGAAGATAGAGAGAGATCCTGCCCGAAGTTCTTTGGGCGTATCGCACAACTTCAAAATACATTATTGGGGTCACCTCGTTCTCATTGGTTTATGGAACTGAATATTTAATATTGGTCGAAGTCGGGGAGCCGAGCATCAGATTCCTAAATACGATGAAGGAATCGAATGATTAGGCCATGAACACAATCCTAGAGCTATTAGATGAACGACGTGAAACTTCCTTTGTTCGATTGCTGCCTAGAAGCAGCAGATTGAAATGTATTATAATCGAAGGGACAACTTTAATACTTTAATGTCGGGGACTTAGTACTAAGGAAGGTCACATTAAACACCCGAAATCCAAATGAAGGGAAATTGGGTCCGAACTGGGAATAGACATACCACATTCTCGAGATCACAGGGAAAGGGTCCTATAAGCTCGAAATGATGGACGGAGGACAACTACTGAACAATTGGAACGTAAATCATCTTAAACGACCCCATTTAAATTATTTATCTTTTTTGACTATCACATACAGGTTATCGACAAGGAGCGGTACAAAGCCTTTAGGTCTGAAAGCACGCGTTGCACGTTTTTTTCCTTGAATCATTTTTATCCTAATTAGGTTTTTCGGTAAGGTTTTTAATGAGGTAGTGGATCGTGCTAACATAGAATCGAAGGACGATCACGAATCGGTGTCAAAGGCAGCACTAAAAGTATCCGAGGTTCCTCTATAATCAACCTCGAATAATGGGGGCATTTCCCTTGGATGTAAACTTTGTTGCAAGAAAATTACTTCATAATAGTGGGGTCGATAGGTGAGATTTGTTATAAAGGCCAAACGGTCAAACGAACTGCGCCCGCATGGGTTGCTCTAGCCCTGACACAAAATAAGTACGCATGTGTATTCATTTTTCACAAGAATAAGGAGAAATATTTTTCCTTGCAATTATCTCATTCCTTAGATTTTTTTTCTACTTTACAATTTCGTACTTTTGATATAGCATGGACACGAGCTCAAGGGCCGATTATAACTAGAGTTTGGATGATCACTCCTACACTCGGGGACTTCCGCCCGAAAAATAAACTCGAACAGATTCAACTATTGAGTGTCTAGGGCATAAGACCTCTTAGGCAAACCCTAAATTTTAAAGGCCACGGCGATACCTACTCAGGGACTTTTATCTTAGGCAAGCCCGAATAACTCAGGAAATCAAGCTCACTGGGATTTGCCTGAACTAAAAGGCTACAACCAATTTAACATGATTTGGAGACGTCCTAAATCTATAACAAAAATAGGCCTTCAAAAAAGAAAAAATAAAATTCTTTCACAATCGGTTCAAAAGGCTACCTTCGGCTCAATCTCAAACTTAAGATATTTTTGAGAGAGAACTCCGGTAACATTGAACCTGATATTGCCTTATCCCGGAAAGGCAATAAAAGCAAGATTTATTCGAACCCTCGAACACAACCTTATTGTTTCGTGCTAAGGCAATCCAGCCTTTGTGAGTATAAATAATAAAACAAAGGAAAAAAATTGAGAGCCAAAAGGGAAATAAAAGCCTTATATTTATATACAATAGTTTTTAACAAAGGCCAAATCGGCCTAATATAAAATTTACAGCGACCAAAATGGACTCAGAAAAAATGCATAAAAATTATATATAAAGGCCTAAGTGGAATGGTCTTCATCAGAGGCAACATCTCCATCCTCGATATCTTCCCCGCGTTAGACTCACTTAACTATCTTAGTCTTCCTCAAGAAAGGCTAGCTTTCAAGCCCCAGCTTCCTGTGATTTGGCGTTCTCGAGTGCAACTAGTATATCGAATCCCTAAGCATGGACGTCCTCGAAGGATTCCCTTAGAGATTAACACTTTGCATGATCTACCATGATTTTTTCCTGTGCCTGGATAGCCCCAACATCGACCTTATACTGGGTTACAATAGCATTGGCTTAAGTACTGGTCGCAGCCACCTCAGATTTGGCCGCCTCGAGCTCATTAGCCAAGTTAGTTAACTGGGACTGGACCTCCTTGATTTTCTTTACTTTCACCTAGGTTCTCTTTCGACAACCCAGAGCTAGGACTCGACCGAATCAAACTCTACTTGGATGGCCTCCTTTTTTAGGCTAAAATATCCATGTTTTTCTAGAACTCTTCAGCCTCGGCTCGAATTGCATCTATTTGTTTCTGAAGATCCCCGATATTTTCGAGCCTTTGTCGGACCTGCAAAATCGAAATCATTAGTCATTATCTACAATTCGTCTTCACTATCATGAAGCACTCGGAATACCTGCTCGCCTATCTCAGCGTGATCATCCTGAGCATTCACTAAATCTACCTGAAGCTTCTCGTTGAGAAGCTTGTAAGTGTCATTTTTCATAGTGAGGCCTCGAACCTCAGCCTCGCGCTCCTCCCGAATTCTAAGGAAATCCTTATGATGCAACATCGAAGCCTACATGCTAGAAAATAAATGTTAGAATTACCTATGACTCCAAGTTTAAAGAGATAATGGAATGCCCCTTGAAGTTACCTAATTCATAGCATGTTAGACATAGTTGAACAAGCAAGCAGCTCCCACCACATTGATTATATCTTGGTCTTCCTCGGTCATCAATCACCTTAGATAGCTGGCAATCCCTATAGGGGGAGAAGACCCGGGCCTCCTTTGGTATGAAAAACACTATATCCCGCCTACGGTCGGGTTAAAACTTGGGGCTGAGAATTGGTCCACTGATTTTAGGTTCGATATAGACCTAGTAGCGCTCAGTGACGGTGTTTTCTTCTGCATCAATAAGTCACCAAGCCCGGTGACATCTACCAAAGCATAAAACTAAACACCATCCAAGAGGCCATGAATATAGACCGCCTCCTGAGGGACCTTACAAGAGGAATCATCCAACATATTGGCCTCATGAATTATGGTGTCAGAAATCTGAGGGGACCCGAAAATATCAATCACACAGAGGTCACCCCTCAAAACATCTTCTGGCACTCGGGAAGTCTCATCCCCGGCCCCTCTCTCGACCATCGCAGCTTGGGATGGAGTGGCCTCAACTCGTTTTTGCTTGGGAACCTCAACCGAAGCTCCTTTGTTAACCTCCCCCGGATCGGACGACTTTTGTATCGAAACACCAGCCCGCACACATGCTACTAGATTTGATTCCTCTTCTTCTTCTTCTTCATCTTCTGACTCATTCCTTAGATAACAGAGTGAGTCCAAAGATAAAGCGATAATGCTCCCCTTGGGCTTACGAGTTGTCCTTTTCTTTAGCTTTTTTTCCCGAGTTAGGGGAACTCAGACCCCCTTTTCGCTTGTTCTCTTTGGCCTACTTTGGAGCAGATGGTTGGGAAAGGATTTCTTCTTTAGATATGGACGTCATTTCCACATCCTTCTCGAGGCCTATAAAGGAAAAAAGACGAATAATTTCAAAAGATAGTCTGAATGATAACCACTCTAAGAAAGAAGATTACCATGTTTGTCGGCCTTCCATTGACCTTTGACAATTCCACCCAAGCACGTCCGGAGTACGGTCTCTGCGATACTAGGCTCTCAACCAATTGCTGGAGATTAGGGATCACCTCCTGCACCTGGATCACAACTACAACACCAAAAAATACATATGAGAAAAGAAGATAAGAGGTAAAATAGCAAAATTAGAGGGAGAAAGTACTATTCACGATGTTCCATTTCTCTAGGAATGACATTTTTTCAGCAGGGATCAGGCCCAAAGTCTTTATCCGGACAAATCAGCCATCCAACCTCGGTCGTGAAACTCATCTATGCTCAAGAACAGAGACTTGATGGCCCGACGAGCAAGCTTAACTAGCCCTCTTCAATAGATTCGGGGACTGTAAAGTCACATAAGGTGGTCGAGGATGAAAAGACATTCCTCGATTTTTATCATAAAGAATCGGAGGAGAATCACTATTCTCCAGAAGGAAGGATGGATCTTACCGAGGGTCACATTGTACATCTTGCAGAAGGCGATGATGATAGGGTCTAAGGGACCCAACGTGAAAGGGTAAGGTAAAAACTTAGGAAACCCTCCACATGGTTAGTAATCATCTCCTAAGGCGAAGGTACCGCAACATGTTTATCAACCTAGTGTCACTCCTCTTTAACTTTTTTCATGAAGGTTATCGATTATCGTGCATATGTATCACGAGACCGATTAACAACGACCAGGTACCGAAGAGGTACTTTTAATCTTAAAATCAGTGACAATAGGCCACTTTCCCAGAATAAAATCCTCAAGGGGAGGTTCTGTCATAGCTCATTCAGTAGCGGGTCGGGAAGAAAAGGCGGTCTTCTTTTGCGGTATGATTTTAGAAGTTACTGCCATTATAAAGTAGAGAATAAAGGAATTATGGTGATTTGCGATTTTCTTGAGATTCAAGAAATTTTGGAGCAAGAGTTGCAGAGCAAAGAGATTTTTTGAAGAGAAGCAATAATGAGGAAAATTTTGAGCGTAAAGGTTTAAGTGGAAGAATAACTTGCCGGTGGCAGGTTAGATCTGATGTTGGCCGACCAACAACTAATAGGAATTTAATCCCTCGGTAACCAAACCGATGGGACATTTTAGTACCCATGTCGCTAACGTCATAATCAAGCTCGTCACTTATGTCACGGCATATCGAGACGGGATTGGAAAAATCTACGTCATTTCTCGTCATCTTCTCTCCGAGAAATGAGGGGACTATCTATACATAGTAATATTTGGGCTTGCCCTCTTTTTATGACTGATCGAGACTAAAACACGGTAAGCTAAAGTTCATCCTCGCGTTATATTGAACTATGATGCAAAGTTAGGTTGTCATTCTCACGGTCCTGAGACCAATTAATATCGAGATTAACCAAGAGTGAGACCGAGAAAGATACAGATCGAGGGAATCTTACCGAGTCGAATAACAAAAAGATGAAATATTCGTAATCAGGCGAGGATCACAGCGCGAATCCCTGTATGTATCAAGAAGATGCCGATTAATTAGCCAATCATGATATTTCTTACCTCATATAGAATTGTACTTAGAGTAGGAATCCCCTGCTATTTAAAGAGGAGTCTGATCATTTGTAAACATCATCATATTCACACAATACAAAGCAATATATTGTCATGATCTATTTATCATTGTCTTGTTATTATGTTCTTAAGCCAGTTGATACATATTTGGTTCAAGGGTGACCGAACTCGAGGGGCTAAGGCTGTATAATTTGTGTGGTTTATATTTATTCTTTAATTGTATACTTCAATACTAATTTATTCTTCTCAATTTGTACCAAGTTATATCACGTATCTTTAAAATAGCGTATAAATTTAATTGCCATCCGATATGTACTTATTTTTGTTTTCTCTCTTCTTTCTTGTTTTTCTCTTTTTTGTTCAACATTGTACTTATCTGCGCCTTTGTTTTGCCATTATAGGGTATACATCCCATCCTATTGCTGGTATAAGGGACTAGGTATCCCATTTACTGGCTCATGTAGTGAACACCCGTGGCTCGCTCGCTTTTGTGAAACATGGTGTGCCGAAGGTCTCATCTCGTAAGTGTTTTCCTCTGCACCGGTTTTGACCATTTGCCGTTACCTTATTGATATGACTTTTCTGATGATAGGTCGTGGAGCCTCTAGGCGGAGGGCCCCAGTCCCTGCATTTTGCAAAGCCATCGCCTTGGCGGGAATGCAATTTATTTTAGAGGAATTCATCCGAGAAGGTCGTGCTCCACTGGTGTGGACGAGAGATTCCTCTCGAGAGATGGTCTTGAGGGAGGAGATTTCTTTTTTATCGGTTTATCACCTCTTGGATGAGTCTTCTAACGGGGACGAACCTTTAATGAGAAAGAAGATGAGGGTAGATTTTGGGAAAGATGTGGCTGCTGAAGCTGATAAGATTAGGGGGGTGCATTGGTGACGGACCTGTACGTACGTTTATGGCAGACACTATCTTGGTGGGTAGGTCCCCTCGGATGGAAGGAGTTTACCAATGAGGGGGTTCTGTACACTCCGCTGAGGGTGGTGCGTCATCTACCGTTGGAGGAGGCTTACACGTCGAGGACATCGGCTCGGGTTTGGACGTCGACCCCGATGGTGTTCGAGAGTTTTTGCAGCACCATACTCGCGTAGAGGTCAGAACAGAGTGTTCTGATCGACACATAGTCGTCCCCGGGGACTGTGACTTGTTGTCAAACTGTGATCAGGTGCCGTCCATTTTTGTTCCTTTGTATATTGTCCCTGAGAGTGAGAAACTTAGAGCAATGAATGATATAGAGTTGTCATGGAGCATCTTAGGCATGGCTCAACGGGTAAATGTCTTTCTTTTCTTTTTGTCGTTGGATCTGTTTTGATATTTTTGGCCCATCCTTTTATTTTAACTTTGCTTTTTGTGTTAGACCCTCATCTTGGAGATCGAGCATGAGAGTTGGGAATTGAGTAGGACGACCATCTATGGAAATATGTCTTCCAAGTATCAAGAATATCGTAATAAGCATCATGGAATGGCCGACATCAACAATCAGGATCGCGAATTTCAACTTTTCCATGAAGGGCTCAAGTAGAGATATGTTAAATCGGCAGGTAAGGTCGAGGATTTGAAGGAGAAATACGAGGACCTTATGAAGGCCATTGCCCATTAGTGAGCTCAAAAAATCCTTTAAGGTCCGAGAGGATGAGCTCGAGCTTAGTAAGTGAGTAATGGCCAAAAATGCTGACCTCTAAGCAAAGGTGGCCTATTTAACTACCGAACTAGGTCTGAAAATAGTAGAGGTCGATGAGCTTAAGGGTGAATTAAGTGTGAATGCTGATAGATTGGCTCATGCTGAAAGGGAGAAGACGGCTGCCATCTATGAGGCGGTGGTTTTTAAAGATGCCCTCCATGTTTATAGGTTGGAGTGGACCAAGGATATGGAGGCATCTCTGCTTAAGATAGTGGAAATTGAGGGGCGTATCCAAGGTTCGGAGGTGATAATGTCCATATTAAATGAGCAAGTGGCTACTTTCAAAATGGAGGATGTGCAACAACGGCCGCAACTCTCTTCATCTCATGCTTCGGCCAAGCCTATTGTGCCTCGACATTTATATGAGTAGTTGGTTCATGGTGAGGCTCTGCTCGATGTGTATAAAGCTCTTCATGTTGAGGGGAGGTCATCCAAAGTAGAGCTTTGACATGTGCATGCCATGGCCCGTGTGGCTCATAAGGCATGCGGGTACGATCCCCTTACACTTGATGGGGATGATATTAATTCTGATGACGCAAACAGACTTGCCTCCGACTACGAGGACGTGTATGTCATAGGAAATGATGTCTAGTATTTGGTTTGTGTTTACTTTTTTCTTTGCCATTTTTGTAAGGGTGTCTTTGAGCCCTTTGTATAGAAACGTACTCGTAATATATCTGTTGTAATGAAAATTATTTTGGTTGTGTACCTCTAAGTCATTTCCTTTTTTAAATTTGTTTGTCGATGGCTTCTGTCGTAGTCATGTTATTCTAAATCTTTGCTGAAATGTTGACTCTGTTGTGTTAAGTTTGATTGAACTCTTTTTGTTAGCAATGGCCTTGGCTATAAGGGTATTACTTTTAATCTCGTGCCAAAGTAGTACCCATCGTGGTTCGAGTGAAGCCGAACTCTTTCCTTAGATGATGGCCTTAAACATTGGGATATTACTTTCAAGCTGGTACCGAACTAATATCCCGTCGTGGCTTGATTAAAGTGGAGCTCATATCTTTGATGGTGGCCTTAGCTATTGGGATGTTACTTTCGAGCTGGTGCCGAAGTAGTATCCCGTCATGAGGATGGAATTCTATTGCTTTAGCTGGGGTGTATGCCAATTTTATTTATGGATTGGAGATGCGTGTTGATTTCATATACATAATGGAGTGATTATATTCCAGTCGGAAATATATGTTGGCTTTGTGCGTACAATGGTAAGATATGTCAATTTCGAGCATAAAATAGGTATTCTTCATATATATATAATGGCGATATATTTTGACTTCATACGTATAATGAAGATTCTTTATATCTATAATGGCGATATATGTCGACTTCGTACATACAATGGAGATTCTTTATATCTACAATGGCCATTTATGTCAACTTCCTACATACACTAGAGATTCTTTATATCTAGTCCCTTCATTGCTCGTCCTAGAGATAACGTTAGTAGGTGGGGAAATGAACAATACTTCAGACCTCGATACATCTCCCTCACAGCCCCATTAAAAACCTTACTGAGAAAACCTGATTGGGACAAAACCCAAGTGAGGGAAAAAGAGAACGACTTAGACATCTTCTCTTTTCAAAAGTGAAAGTATTTGAGGTGGGCGACATTCCAATTACTTTGTAGAAGTTTTTCTTCCAATATCTCTAATTGGAATGCTCTTTTGTTTACTGCTGCTATGATTTTATATGGCCCGTCCCGTTTTTCAATTTTCCTTCATTTGGGTCTTTTGCTACTTGTGTTTTGGCTTTGAGAACATATTTCCCTACTTTGAGTGGCCGTACTTTGCCCTTCTTGATATAGTACCTTTCTGCTTGTTGTTTTTGGGCTATCATTCTTATGTGAGCTATATCCCTTCGCTCATTGACTTCATCCAGGTATTGTAATCTTCTTTTGTCATTGCTTGGTCCACTCTTATTGGTGTATCTCAGGCTAGGTTCTCTGACCTCGACGTATATATTCGCGTCAGTTCCGTAGACTAACAAATATGACATCTCGCCTGTGTTGGTTTTTGATGTGGTGCAGTATGCCCATAGTACTTCTGGTAGCAGTTCTGGACATAACCCCTTGGCGTCTTCAAGCTTCTTTTTCAATATATTTAATATTGTTTTGTTGGAGGATTCAGGTTAACTATTACCAGCGGGATGGTATGGCATGGAGAGTATCCATTTAATGTGCCATTTTTCGAAAAACTCGGTCATTTTCTTCCCGACGAACTAAGGTCAGTTATCGCACCTAATTTCTTTGGGAATTTTGAAGCGGCATATTATATTCCATATGAATGCGATGACTTCTTGCTCACGTATTTAGGTTTATGCACCTGGTTCCACCCATTTGGAAAAATAATCAGTTAAAACCAAAAGGAAACACACCTTACCTCAACCTGCTGGGAGGGATCCGACAATATCCATTCCCCACTTTATAAATGGCCATGGCGAAGTGACGGAATGCAGGAGTTCTCCTGCGTGGTGTATTATAGAGGCATGTTTTGGCATTGCCCATCCATGCCTTCCTTTTTCATGGTAGGCAAATAGTATCTTGCATGGATGAGGCATCTGACAAGGGCCTGGTTTCATGTGTGGGCACTGTAGTGACTCTCGTGTAGTTCTTCTAGAACTCGTCTTGTTTGATTTGGCCCAAGGCATTTGGACAGGGGGCCGCCGAACGTCCTTTTATAAAGGTCATGGTTTACGTGGTTGTACCTGGTTGCCTGTATTCGAAGCTTTTTGGCTTCTTTCTTATCTCGCGGGAGCATTCCTTCCTACAAATATGTTATGATGTAGTTGCGCCAGTCTCAAGTTAAATTTATAGAATGTACCTCAACCTGGTATATTGACGAATGGAGGAGGGCGACCACCTTTTCTTTGCTCATATTATTGGTAGCTGCTGCTAGTTTAGCGAGATCGTATGCTTTGATATTCTGTGCCTGGGGTATCTGGTCGAGACGACATTCATCAAATTCTGGAAGTAGTTTGTGAATTTCTGTTGGTACTTCTACAGTCTTTGTTCCTTGATTTGGAAAGACCCAGTGACTTGATTTACCACGAGTTGAGAGTCATAGTGAATGACGAGTTGTCGAGCGCCATACTTGAGGGCTAATTTCAATTTGCAATTACACCTTCATACTCGACCTAGTTGTTAGTCATCTCGGGACACCGTGTGGATTGGTGAATTACTTCACCCGTATGGACTTTGAGGATGTGTTCCAGTCCCAATCCCTACGCATTAGATGCGCTGTCGGTGTAGAGGACCCAGAGGTCGGATGGTGCAGAAGTACAGAACGCTTCCTGCTCGACCTCAAACACTATTTTCGCGCTGAAATCGGCGAGCACTTGCGACTTTATTGCGATTCTCGGTTGATATGTTATATCGTGCTTGCTCAATTTTATGGCCCAATTGGCCTACCTACCCCGATAGTTCGGGTTTGTGCAGGATGCTCTTGAGGGAGAATGTCGTTACCACCTTTATAGGGTGCCATTAAAAATATATGGTCTAAGCTTTCGTGAAGCTATGACAAGTGCATAGCCAATTTTTAAAGGTGGGGGTATCTTGTTTTGGAATTAATTAGGGTTTTCTAATATGTTAAATTGGAGATTGCGTACCTTTATTTTTGCGGACTAAAACTGCACTTACTGCGACTTTGGAGACCGATAGGGAGATCAAGAGGCACTCGTTGGGATTTGCTTTGTCGGGTAATGACGGCGAGGACAAGTATGCTTTCAGTTTTTTTATGGAATCGACACATTCTGAATTCCACTGGAGTCCATGATCCTTCCTTAATACATTAAAAATTTATGGCATCTATCCGATGACAATGAGATGAACCTTGACAGGGCGGCTATTTGTCCTGTCAATTGTTGTACCTACTTTTTGCTGGTAAATATTTTTGGAATTCCTTCGATGGCCTTTATCTGATCTGGGTTGAATTCGATGCCTTTTTATGATACCAAAAAGCTGAGGAACTTACTCGAGGTTACGTCGAAGGCGTATTTTTTGGGATTTAATTTCCCTCAGTATGTTGAAGGCTTCCTTCAGATGATCGATGTGGTCTTCTTTCATTTTTAACTTTACTAGCATGTCATCGATATAGACTCCATGGTCTTGTCGAATAGATCTTTGAACATTTTGGTGACTAACCTTTGGTACGTTGCCCTACCGTTCTAAAGTACGAACGACATGACTCTATAGCAGTATGTTCTGTGGTGAGTGATGAAAGTAATCTTTTCTTGGTCTTCTTCTGCCATTAGAACTTGGTTGTAACCAGAATAGGCGTCCAAGAAGCTTAGCAACTCGTGCCTCGGTGTTGCGTCGATGAGCTGGTCGATGTGCGATAATGGAAAAAAATCTTTCGAGAATGCTTTGTTTAGGTCAGTAAAGTCAAAACACATTCGCCACTTTCAATTTTTCTTCTTCACCATGACCACATTGGCGACCCATTAAGGATACTTTGATTCTTGGATAGAGCCATTAGCGTAAGCTAATTAGCTTTTTTGCTAACTGCATCATTGAACTTTCTCCTCATTTGCCGCATAGATAGGTAGAGAAGGTTAACATTCAACTTGTGTGTGGCGATGTCCCTTGGGATGCTCGGCACATCTGAATGGGAGAAGTCAAACAAATTGGCATTGTCAGTTAAGAATTTATGGAACTTACCTAGTTCGGAGAGATTGTCCCATATATAGGCTTTTTTCATCATGTCATTGTTGTCCAGATGGACGGGATCGAGGTCCTTTATGGTTTCCTTGCATGATTCCATAAAGTCTGGGTCTTTTATAGCCTCTATTTGTACGCCGGCTTTGGTTCCCGATGTGGCTAACTACTATTCTTTTGCACTTTCTCCTCTTAGTTGTTGGGTATGTGCACAATCCTGGGTGATACGGTAGCATTCTTGTGCTGTACGTTGCTCGCCCTGGATGCTGAATATTCCCCATGGAGTAGGAAATTTAATTACTTGATAGAAACTTGACGGGATGACCCGCATGACATGTACCCATGGGTGGCCTATGGTAGCATTGTAGGCCATGTTTCCAGGGTGACTCCTCTGGCCAGAACGGACAACACTATCTCTCCGGAGGTTCGTTCAATTGCATTATTAAAACCGTTTAGTGTTATGCAATATGGTATTATTTTATCCTCAAGTCTCATCTGTACGAGGACTCGAGGATGGATAATACACGCGCCACTTCCATCATCCACCATTATCCTCTTTACATCGGAATCCACAACACATAAAGTTATAACAAGATCATAATAGAGAGGGAAAGACAAACCATCGGCATCTGACTTGTCAAGGATGATACTATCTTCGAGGTCGCTGTACCGTTCATGAGCGATTGACTATTTGAGTATGTGTGTAGTGGTGAATTTTATGTGGTTGATTTCCATATCATCGCCATCGCCGATGATAAATTGTATAGTGCAAGCTCGTGAGGTGGTTTTGGTGGTCCCTGAGGTTGATCACGTCTTCGAGCGAAATTAGCCCGCCCTCGATCGTTAAGCGGTTCTTTCAAGTGTCCCTAGTTTAGCATTCTCACTTATTCCTATAGTAGGCCTATGCAATCTTCGGTATTAATCTCCCTTTCCTGATGGAATTCGCACAGAACGTTCGATTTTCTGAATGCTTGGGCCAGATTTCATCTTTTGCGGCCATTGTACCCTTTTGCCAAGCTTCTCTAATGATACACTATTTTTGAAGAAGAAACACAAAAGTTTTGAGAAAATAATAGTGGAGGCATACCTCTTTCATTTCGGTGTGGTGCGGCATGTCGAGGAGTGACATCTGCGTGTTGTGCATGAGGTGGGATGGATGTCCGGATGTAAGGCTGATGTCTCTCTCGACTGAGACGTGGTAGTGGATTCCTTCGGCCATTGTTGCACCAATGTTTCCTTATCTCAGTTTGGATTGATGTCAACCGTTGGATCAGACCATTGAGATCATCCTCGTCCTCCCTTACTTCCGCACAATAGGCGTTGTGGATTTATTCTCAAGTGGTGGTGGGAGGTTATTTAATGATCCTATTTAACAACTTTTTGTTCACTTTCGACCCATTCATACTTAACCCATTTTGGAAGGCTGCTACTGCCATCCTTTCTAATACGTTTGGTGGACTCATTCTCACACTGTTGAATCTGGCTAGGAAGTCACTAAGTCCCTCGCCCATCGTCTGTCTAACGACGAAGATGTCGTTTACCCTAGCTTCTGCCTTTTCCGATCGTGCATGAGTGATGACGAATTTGTCTGCCATTTCATCGAACATTGATATTGATCGTGCTGGCAATTGTGAGTACCAAGTTAGCGCTCCCCCTGTTTGGGTTTCGCCAAACTTTTTCAGCAGCACCGATGACACTTGTTCTTTCGACAAATCGTTGCCTTTTACGGTTGTGACATAGTGAATTATGTGATCTTCCGGGTCTATAGTACCATAATATTTTTTCAAGTATGGTGGCATTTTGAAGGTTTTTGGAATTGCATGGGGGCTTCCCCTTTATTGTATGGTTGTTCGACGAATCGGCCGACGTCCCGTTTTGATAGCAACTTCGGAGCGCCCGATATTTTATCAACCATTTCTTGATGCTCCTTTATCTGATCACGAAACGCCTCGTTCTCATTTTTCATTTCTTCCATTTTTTTTAGGATGGCTGCGAGTGCGTCGTTACCTGCATCAATAACAATATGAGTGTTACCTGTGCGTGGAATTTCTAGTTTGCTGGCGACCGTTGTTGCGTCTACGTGTATTATGCCTCCGATATCCCTTTGAACGGGTTTATCAAGTATGTTGCTCAGTGTGTTCGTCAACCACTCTTCCAGTAGCTTTTTTATAGCTGGTGGTGTTTCTCCTATTGCAGATGTGGAGGCTCTTCGCGTGAAGGAGTCACGCTATCGTACGGGGTAGGTTAGGTATCTCCTTCAGGTGTAGCGTTCGGTGTCGTGTTTTCGTTATCCTCCCTACCTGCTTCATAGATGGAATCTAGAAGGTTGTTTGTGACACCTGCTATTCCTTTTAACCTTGTGTCTCCCTTTCCTATCATTGTTAGTTTTTGCAAGGCTGGGAAGAGATGATTATCTCTTTCAAGGATCTAGATGAAACTAAAATCTTTAGTTAAAGAAATTCTCACAGACGACACCAAATTATTTGACCAAAAGATATTGAAACATTTTTTATTAAATCAGTCAATGAAGATGAAGGGGTAAATCTCAACTAAGCGTAATAAAATCTTGATTAGATGGTGCAAGGATAAAACAAGATGAGTGGTGTTTCCTAATATGTTGGAACCAAACGATCATTCATAAATGCTAGAGCTTCAAGTGTAAGAGAATATAATAGTAATGCAATTAATTAAGACTAGGAATTATGTAAGGATTTTTTTATTTGTAATAAGCAAAAGTCTTCCCTTCTCCACATAATGTTCTTTTCTTTTTATTGGGAATCCCCCCTTTTACCCTAAAAAGGTACCACATAAAAAATATTCGAAAGGCATGTTTTTATTGTTTCCTATCATGCTAACACTACTGCAGACGCCGTGCGGTAACTACTCGTTGTTAGTTGTTACAATTCGTAATGACCGAAAGACGGTGCCTCGTGAGGGCCTCGTTCTTTGCTTTACTCAGTAATGGTCGTGGTCGTCCAAATTTCGAGCTACACAACGCGCCCCGTAGATACACCTATAAATCCACCCCTATGTGCATTCCCTCTTTATATATCCGAACCATCTCAACCTCACTATTCGCATATAGTTCACCACATGCCACCCATATTTAGAAAGGTGTACTCAATAACCATGGTGTCAATATAATAGTTTGAGCTAATTGAGTGAACATATATTTATATATTTGAAGTATTTATAAAATATGACATTAGTTCACATGATTTAGCTAAGAGGAGAGCATGAGATTACGTAAATCCGAAACTCCAAATACGCCACCGATATGGACCACCCGCATATGTAAACTTGTGGCATCTGACCAAGATAAGTGCCACATCGTGGAATTCAAAGAAGAGGAAGTTACGAAGTAACAATCAACAACGTCACTATATCCATCACCCACCCAACAATGCAACTTATAGACGTAAAACGAATTAACATGGCTATGCCATTCACTTGAACCCTACCAAACAGAATAAAAATGACACTCACGTTAGTTTTGTCCCCAAGGTTTGGCCTAAAGTAGTACCCACATTTTCACTCACAATCCGTTTGATAATTCTGTAACCCCATTTATATCTGTAATCTAAGGCTGCAATTCGTCCATCCCCGCATGAAGAGGAATCAGAATTCGGGTGCTTCTTGAGGAAGCAAAAAATGAAACCATGTGAGGATGTAACGATCACTTTGTTTCTTTTCCATTTGGGAAGTTTAAAGCGCAAATCCAAGGCCTTTCATTTGAGGGCCAGAGGCATGTGTTGAGTTTGTCATGTGGACGAGTGGCGGTCTACGATTTGCCGTGTCAGCGAGGTTGGATTTTCCTTTGAATGTATATTGGTTTGTGGAGTCACGGCGAGGTTTGCGGCCAAAAAATATTGTAATATTGAGGGAATTGAGGAAGAGTTTTGTTTTTGTAAGGCATTTTTAAATTGAGGTAGTTATCATCAATGTGGTACAATGATAAATATTTTTATTCTTAACAAAATATATATAATTCGAATTTTAGGTATGAAGTCGTATTTAATAGAGAATTATTTAATTCAACGTAAAATTTTATAGCACAAATCAAGATTTAATCATACCTCAATATAGAATATTGAATAGAAAACTAAAATATGAAGTAATTGGGGTAGCTAACTAGAGTTGGGACCCCATTTTGAACCTATCAAACTTTGAATTATAGAGATCAAAAGCATGTGCAAGCTAGTGTCATGTATGATCGTCTAAGGTGTCTTTTTCTCAGCGATTAATGATGCGAGAATGGATAAGGCTTTTACGTGAGTTTGTTAGAATTGTACTCCATTCGTTTATTTTTACTCATCACGTTTTGTTCGAGAGTTAATTCGATTAATTGTTTAACCTAAATTGTATTAAATTTTCTTAATATGTTAAAATTAAAACTAGATATCTCACATTTATAATTTTTCTCATTTCAATATGATAAAAAATAGATGTTATAATATTGGTCGAAGTTTTTATAATTTTGACTTTCAAAAAGCAAAATATGATAAAAGTAAAAGTAAACGGAGATAGTTATAACAACTAACTCGCACATTGTGGTGATGAGACTTAAAAGTCTCTTTTCTTACTAATGAGGTGAGGGGGGTCTTTCTTCTTTTTCCCAAGAATGAGGTGGGGATTTAATTCCTAAAAGTTTGAACTAGATTAATAAATGGAAATGAATGTGATACATTGTGAATTTTTAAAATTCAAACAATCCACTGAAGTTTTAATATCCAGTCTTTCAAGTAGGTAGATTTTATTTAAGAGTTCCAAACCTAACTCAAAATCACCATAATTGGCGGTACAAAAAAGAGATCAACAAATTGATTTTTTTCAAGGTAAATTTCTTCAAAAATACTTTAAAGAATTTCGTTTTTTGTATGCCCCCTTTAGAATTTTACAATGGTGAATGATCTAATACTACCCCGTACATCACGGGATCAAATGCAACCGAAAGTCGAAAGTCTTTCGGAAACCGCCTCTCTATTCCATCGAGGTAGGCAGGGGCGAAGTTACTTTGGTGGAAGGTTGGTCAACTGACCACCCTTCGCCGAAAAATTATACTACATATAAGGTAAAATATTACTTGTCATTGATTAAAAACATACTTTGAACACCCTTGCATAGCCCACTCGTTAAGGGTGTTTAAATTTTGAATACCCTTATTAAATTTCCTGGCTTCGCCACTGGAGGTAGGGGTAAGGTCTGCATATGCTATTCTCCCCATTTTACAATTGGATTTTACTGAGTTGTTGTTGTCGTTAGCAAACTTAGAGCTTTAAAAATGGGAAGAATTTTTTTCCTTCTTTTTTATTAGAAATTATTACATGACTACCTGTTCAAGACCTCGTGTTGTCTGAAAATTTTATGAAATTATTGTTCAAAAGGAGGAGCGACTCTACTTTTGCGATTTTGTACTATAATTATAACATACTAATAAGTAATTAAATAAGAAAACAATTCTTGACAGTTAGTCTTATAGTTGGAAGTTACAGTGACCTCAGTACAAAAATAATAGAGTAACAAATTAAAAGAAAGAAAACAAGCAGACATAAAAGAGAAAAGAGAATAATGCATAGATTGCTTGTTACTAAAGGGTAAAATCAAGACAAATGATAAAGGTCCCATGCAATCTGGTAACTTTATATGCGTGATGCCAATGAATTTTTCATAAACAAATACTATATGTGGTAAAGTCAGTTGGGTAGAATATATTACTAAAATATTTGGATATGTGCGTGGATACATAGCATGCCATTCACTAATCATTTTTCCTTTTTCGATATTAAACGATTCAACCACCTATATAAATGTTTAAATAGCAGAACATAACATCTCAAATTTAGAACTTTGAACGAATTAAAAAGAACAATAAAAGAAATTTGATTTGGCAGTAAAATTAAATGGAAAAACAATTGCTAATTAAAGCCCCGAGTGTCATAATTACGGTCGGTGACATTTGCTATACACCGCTGGTCCATTTCTCTATCATTATTGATTTGAAACTTATATTGTGCTAAAAAGTAAAAAACAAACCAAAAAAATAGACGTGCGACACAGTTGCTTATATTTTCTAGAAGAGAATCGATCTTTTGTATGTAGTTACTAATGGAAATGATCCTCCAATTTCTATCCAAAATAAATAAAAAGAAAAGAAAAACCGGATCAATTTCTTTTACATAATACTCCATCCGGTCCAAAATAAATAATTTTTTAGCTTTTTTTGTGGTCCAAAATAAGTGACTTTTTCAGATTTCAAGAATGATTTAATGATGTTTTTTCCTACATTGTCCTTGGTGTAAATAGTATTGGAATATGTGTTAGGAGTGTTTATGTGAGATAGGCATAAATATTTAACACTGTAGCTGTTGTAATATTATAATGGAGTATGGGAACGATTATCTATATATGCATGCAGATCTTAATTATTTCTACACATTACTCCATGTCATGAAACCGTGAATAACTTTGGTGAGTATAATATAAATATTGCATGCGGAAAAGGAGCGATATTGCAAACTTTTATTTCCTTTAATTAATTAGTTACTATATAAAATTATACTCTCATTTGTTTATTCTAAGAAGAATGGTATTTTTGCAATATTGGATATTAATCATTTTTATTTGACTTACTAGATCCTGAAAGAAGTTTTATTATAAATTCTAAAATTATGATTATATTTAATTTTATGGAAGTAATTTTGTAATATATAAATTGCATTTCAAAAGTATTAGGAATTGTGTCTAGATTTTTAAAAAGTTAAATACGTTCATCATTGCACTCAAATTGCAGATTCTGTTGGCCAAGATATTTTTTGGTCAAAAATAATTTTTTTTAAGTTAAGGTATTTGTCTATCTGGTTAAGCTTTTAGAAGAAAAAATAATTCTAATTAAAATCAAAAAAAGTAATTTCTTTCCAAATACTTTATTGAGCATTACTTTTAAATTAGTATTCAAAATTATTTTTTAAATTAATTAGCAAAAATACAAATCGATTCTTACCAAACATAATTTTTTAAAATATACTTTTAAAAATAAATTAATTTTAGAAACTTGGTCAATCAGGCTAGATTTTATTTTTGTTGGTCAAATAGGCTAGAAATTCAATTCAAATGGAGTGCTAAACTTACACGGTATATGGCTATATGCCGAATAAAAGGACAAAAATAGAGAGAAGAAGAAGATATTGTACTGTGTACATGTCATGTAGGAATGCTTGCTTGGCGGAGGAAAACTACCATAAGAGAGGAATCTCCGTAAAACATGTAATCACGAAGATAAAAGTGACCCTACCTCTTTTGTTTAATCAACGCTAATTTCTCCAGCTTTTCTCTCTTTATAAACTCCTTCATTTCCCTTTCTTTTCTTCTCAAGCTCAAATAGCTTTATATTTCCTCTCTTCTTTAGATAACCCCCACTGAGTTCGTCTAGAGACAAACCTAATTACAGACAAACAACAGACAAATATGGGCTCTATTTCTTTTTCTTTCCTCTTCCTCTTGTCTTCCCTTCTCCTTCTCCCGTCCCTCATTGCCTCCTCCTCTCCCCTATCTGATCCTCAAGCTGTTGTAGATGAAGTACATAGGTAAGTACATTTTGGTTGCTTCACATTAATTTCATTTATTTTAGTCCCACATTGGTCGAGTTTCTATCATAAACGGCCTCTCTATCTTTATAACATGTAAGCTACACTATGGTAAGGATAGTCAATTGACCATCATCGAAAATTATACTGCTTATATATCTGAAATATTACTAAGTTTTAAAGGTATATAACATCCCCTTTGTCAGAAATAATTTTTTACGTTTTTTTAAGTTGGAACACACTAGAAAAAATCCTTGGCTTCGCCATTGACAGTATATGTTAGAGAAAAGACTAACGTTATTTTAGCTAGCACATATTTTCATATGTATATATAGCTCGAATACAAAACAATGAGTCATGTACTTGTATTACGTTAACATGATTTAATTTTTTTATCTTTTGGGAAAATGCAGGAGCGTAAATGCTTCGAGAAGGAACTTAGGCTATCTTTCATGTGGTACCGGGAATCCTATTGATGATTGCTGGCGTTGTGATCCCAACTGGGAGAAGAACCGCCAACGGTTAGCAGATTGCGCCATTGGCTTTGGCAAAAACGCCGTTGGTGGTAGGGACGGTAAAATTTACGTGGTCACCGATTCAGGTGACGACGATCCCGTCAACCCAAAGCCGGGGACTCTCCGTCATGCTGTAGTCCAAACTGAACCGTTGTGGATAATTTTTGCTAGGGATATGGTTATTCAATTAAAAGAAGAACTTATTATGAACTCATTCAAAACAATTGACGGAAGAGGTGCGAGTGTACATATAGCGGGTGGTCCATGTATAACAATACAGTACGTGACGAATATTATTATACATGGAATTCATATACATGACTGTAAGCAAGGAGGGAATGCTATGGTGCGGAGCTCCCCATCGCATTACGGGTGGAGAACAGTTTCTGATGGTGATGGAGTGTCGATATTTGGTGGGAGCCATGTTTGGGTGGACCATTGTTCTTTGTCTAACTGCAACGACGGCTTGATTGACGCCATTATGGGGTCCACAGCTATTACAATTTCTAATAATTTCATGACTCACCATGATAAAGTTATGCTCTTGGGACACAGTGATTCTTATGTTCAAGACAAAAATATGCAAGTTACTATTGCGTTCAATCACTTTGGGGAAGGCCTTGTCCAACGAATGCCAAGGTACAACTTTTTAAAAAAGGAAAAAACAGTAAATGATCACTGTACACGATATTTCTTTTAACCATTTAAGTTTCATATATCGAAAATGTAAAAGAATGAGAATTTTAGGATACAATTACTGTCACGTGACTAAAAGTTACGGGCGAGAATAACCTCTTACAGAAATGCATGAATCCTTTGATCTGGTCCATTTTCTAAACCCATGCATTGCGAAAGCCTAGCTGCCTTTTATATCGAAAGTGTAAAAGAATTATACTAACAATGGGTTTTAACTTGTAGTAACAATAGATTTTATCATTTTATTTATATGCAACTACTTTATGGCAAATGATTGTATAAATAATTTTTAAGCTCTGTTTAAGTGGTGCATGTGTTAAGCAAAGGATACACCGAAATTTGGTTGTGTATTCTAAATGACGAGAAAACAGTAGTTAGGATTTACAGTGGGGTATGTTTGTACAGTTCATGTTGAATTTAATGAATTATTGGCTTTTTGGAACATGCAGATGTAGACATGGTTATTTCCATGTGGTGAACAATGACTATACCCATTGGGAAATGTATGCAATTGGTGGAAGTGCTAGTCCCACTATCAATAGTCAAGGCAACAGATTTCTTGCCCCTGATATTAGGTTTAGCAAAGAGGTCCGTATCACTTGTTTTAATAAAGATCTCCAACTTAGGTTTTACATTTTTTTGCTTTAGTTTTAAGGTAAAAAATTTATTGAAATTATATATATATGTAGGTAACAAAACATGAGGATGCACCAGAGAGTGAATGGAAAAATTGGAATTGGAGGACTGAAGGAGATTTAATGTTAAATGGTGCATATTTTACACAATCAGGAGCTGGAGCTAAATCATCAAGTTATGCTAAAGCTTCAAGTTTAAGTGCAAGACCTTCTTCTTTAGTCAGCAATTTAGTATCTGGTTCTGGTGCTCTCAATTGCCGAAAGGGTTCTCGTTGCTGATTAAGTGAAATTATTTAACTTGGTCTTATTTTTTCTAAGGTTTGGTTTTAGACAAAAAAAATTAAAAATGATATGATTTGAAGAAAAACCATGTAATGAAGGAGGAAAATTAAAGAAAGGGACAGAAAGTGTAGGTCCTATTTATGACTAGGGACGTTGCACTTTTATTGTCTTTTTGACTCCTTTCAGTTTTTTACCTTTTTTGGTTTTTATTTTTACCCTTTTTGACTTGATTGTCAAATACAACCTCGGTCTGCCATTCTCAACAGTTGGGACTTTATGCGGTTCTGTTGGTTTTAGAATTTAGAGAAAGGCAAGTTCAGAAGTGTTGATATATACATCAATATATGTATTTATTTTTTAATCTTGTGTGACTCTCTCTGTCTATCTTATATACTATTCCATCCGGCCCAAAATAAGTACAGTAATTTTTTTTTGATTGTTTTTATACAGATTAAGAAATTCACCTTTTAATATTAATTAGTAATGTATTCATATTAACTTTTACTATCTCACATAAACATTTCTAACATATATATATTCCAACATTATTTACTTCAAGTACAATATAGAAAAAAATAATTAATCCATTCTTAAAATCTAAAAAATTATTTATTTTGGACAGTATGGAATATCTATTAGAAATTGCAAAAGACAATGCACAAAAATAGTGAGCAATGAAATTAAAAGTAAAGATGAAACACGATTTAAATATTTGCTTATATAATAACGACCCATAACTGCTCATAATATGTGTTTTGGAAAAATGGAAGAAGTTGAACTACCAATGTTTAACTCCATCAAAGTTGTAATTGAAGAAGCATATTAAAAAGCAACATGTGTATCATTTTAACTCCACACAAATTAGAAAACCGTTAACTAACTTATGAATTATGCCAAGCAATATTGCAGACTATCATATCTGTACCTACTTAGTTCTTATACTCCCTCCGGTCCAAAATAAATAATTTTTTTTAAATGTTTTCACACATATTAAGAAAATCATATTTTAGCATTAATTAGCAATAGAATTGACAATATTAACACTTACTATCTCACATAAGCACTCGTAGCACATATTCCAATACTATTTACTCCAAAAAAAATGAAGGAAAAAATTAATTAATTCGTCCTTGAAATCACTTATTTTGGATCACAAAAAAAAAGGTAAATAAATCACTTATTTTGGACCGGAGGGAGTATACTTTATCCTGTTACTTTTACTAATTCAACATTTTTAATTAATTTTTTATTTTTATTTATCACTTTTAATATATCAAGAGAAGATAATTTTTTTTTATTATACCTACAGTATTAATAACTCATTTCCAATTATTTCTTTAAATCCATTAAAAATATATATCATGATAAATTGTGTACTTAATTTATTATTTCTTAATTTCTTAAGGAACATACAAAATATAGTGCATAAATAAAAGTAAACGGAGCAAGTATAATTTTAATCTTCCAATGCTGGCATCCAACCAATAGAATAAGACCTCACCTCATAGTCTTTTATTTTGACCTTCGAGTACTAAGCAATTGATGAATTTATATTGTATCTTAAATGCAACTCCTAATTAGTTTCCTTTCATCAATTTTATTTAATCCTTGTGCCAACCGTCCGGCATCGGTTTACTTTTGTTGTTGTTTTGGCTTATTTCTTCTGCATTAAGTGGTTGAGTTTTAAATAGAAGTTCGGCTATAAATCAAAAACGGAAAAATGTACACGCATTGAATCTCCTAGTAAGACCTAATATATGAACAGTTATGTGTGACAACCATTTTTCTTTTGAAAACTAAGTCGCGTTTGTTCAGTGACGGAACTAAGATTTTTACTAAGAAATATTCAAATAAAAGAATTTAAATATATCTTAAAATTAAGAGCAGTCAATGTATAATAAATATATATAAAATAAAAATATTAATCTAACAATATAGTGTAATATTTCTACGAAGGGGTGTCGATTAAAACCCATCGGTTGAATGTGGTTACACCACTGTATTTGGACATAACATTCACGAAATTAATAAAAAAAGTGAAAAATATTCAAGTAAAAAGGATATTTGAAAATTAGAATTGTGATTGGACATAAATACAATTTGAAGCTATTTTAAGTTTTTGTGAGTGATTTAAAGTGAAAATCTTTAAAAACTACCTTTTTGGAGTTTTTTTAAAAATCCAAAATATTTTGAAATTCAACTTTAAGTGACATTGAAAATTTTCATGGCCAAAAAATGATTCCTTAACAAGGAGAAATATTTTTTAAAAACTATATATTCTATGCCCAAACGGGTCCTAAGTAATCAACTATTCAAAACTTTTTCCAAGACTCAGTTCTGTAGTCATTTCGAAAATAGAAAACCCCAAAAGAAGAATAAGAATGAATAAGCGACAAGGAAAAGAAAAACAATGGAACAATAAAAATTTGGAAACGTTTGACCAGATTCAAAATAAAATTTGACCAGTTTCCAAATTTTATGGAGACAAGAGAAACAGAAAATGTCTGAAGCATAGGTTCAGTATCAGATACGACAATCATGTTATGGATACTAGCTAGTCTACCAAAATAAAGCTCATTGTTTTGTCACATGCCTATGGCACGCTTCTTCATACCAATATAGTAACAGTGAGTGCCTCTCCTAATGACACCATACCAAAATTCTTCATATAGAAATGTCCAAAATGCTTGATTGTTTCAAGAAAAAAAAAAGGAATTCATCTTCCTTTTGGACTAGCTAGTAGTAACAGTTTGTGTAATACTAAAGAAATAAAGTAACAGTCAAGATTACAAGGGTTTTAGTACACAAACAAAAAGTCAAAAAGAAAAAGGTAAGATAAATAAATAAATAAAAAGAAAAGGAAAAGTGAAAATGGGGTATTCAATTTTCCCACCAACTTAGAGAAGAAACTTTACTTGGAACAAGAAGGTTGATAAATATGGTGGAAAATAAAGTTTGAACCACTTGCTACCTTGCAAAACAGTAAATCAAAGTCTACCATCCGTTTTACATTTTGTTTTGCTTTCCGTTTTTTTCTTTTGCCGTCCGTAATTAATGCAACAAATTAAGGTCAACATTATGTACTATGGATTTGGTTTACTTGCTTTCGAATGTAAAAAAAAAAATAATGGAACCTAATATGATTCAACCATGTGGAAGACAAGAAAGCAAGAAAAATATTCACCTAACTGGAAACCAACTAAGGATTAGATAAACTATTGACGATCATGAAGATTTTGCTAAAAAGCATGGAGCGTATTGAGTGAGGGGTAGTTTAGTGTACTAAGGTGAGGGGTAGTTTACTAATCTCACGTTTCTCCTCTACTAACTAATATCGGAAGCGGTTATACTAGTTAATACCATGTATTCCTATAGTTAGTCAACACAGTAATTTTATTGGAAAAAAGTAGAATTTATATTAAAAATGACGTGGCATGACATGTAGATTAGTCTATTGGTCAAAGTGTAACAATTGTGAAAAAGACATGGGAGATGACCAGGGGCGGAGGGAAGGTGGCGCAAGGGTGTTCACCCGAACACCCTTCGCCGAAAAATTACACTGTATATATAAGGCAAAATTTATTTTTTATCTCTATATATTAAGTTTTGAACACCCTTGACACAAGACAAATGTTTGGCTTAGTGGTCAAGGGTGTTCAAAATGTGCATAAAATCACAGGTTTGGTACCTGTGAGCTACAATCGAAATTTTTTTGAACACCCTTAATATATATCCTGCCTCCGCCACTGGAGATGACGGGAAGAGGAAGTTAAACAGGCAGGAGAAGTAGTTTAGACACGACTCTCGTACCAATTCAAGTCATTTAAAGCTAACAGATCGAATGCATTAAAAACATGGATCTGAAGACAAAAAGGGGTCCAAATTCAGTATTAAATACCTGATACATTAGAGAACTGATATTTAATAAGAATGATTGTGTAACGGCTTATTTAATGTCATTTATTACTCATAATTGTATCATTAAAGCTTAGGTTTCTTCATTTACCTAGAATCAACTATAAAAGGAAGAAGTCTCATCATTTGTTGGGACAATAAAAATCATTGACATCATACTGAAATATAAAATTGTTTATTGCTTTCATCTTATTCTCAGAAAGCCTATTATTCTTTTTTTGGTCTCTTGATTATCAGTAATCCGATTTTTCATCTTAAATTCTAGCTTTGATCAAAATACTATTTTTTGGTTAAACAAATTGGTTCCGTTACCGGTAATCTGATAATTTATTTCTTTTTAAATTATATTCTACTAATTGTTACCATCATGGCAAGCAAGAACAACAACAACAATGTTGATGAAAATCAAATCCATCAGAATCAAGGGGATATGAACAACGTTAATATAGTTTCTTCCCCTCAAACTTCTCCACGTCAATCTCGTGAAGGTACTCCTGCATCATCATCACATGCTGACGAACAAGAGCAATCAGAACATTTTGATGGACCAAAGGAAGCTCTACAAAGAATAATTGATGCGCGGGTTATCCAAGCTCTTCAAGCGCTAGTTAGTCGGTTACCTATTGTGCCGCCCACACCTTCGCCTAATAACTATACACCGGAGAATTCTCGTTTTGGCCTTGTTAATTCAAATGAAGGAACCCCCAGTGAACCACGAGAAGTGAATCCAGGTAATACAAATAATTCTTATTTACAAAGTTTGGTACTAACTTTGCAGACACAACTCAAAGAACAAAACAAGCACATCGAGCAAATACCCGGTGTTCCTCCAATAATCAAATGAGTAGATGCGGATAAATACTTACAACAACCTTGACAACCGAGTGCTGCTCCCCTTCCAATCCCTAAAAATTTCAAAATGCCTGACATTTCAAAATATGACGACACAACCGATCCACGTGACCATGTGACGATATTTACTACAGGAGTCAAAGGAAATAATTTAATCAAGTAGGAGATTGAGTCCGTGTTGGTAAAGAAATTTGGAGAAACACTCACCAAGGGTGCACTAACCTGGTATTCTCTTTTGCCTGAAAACTCTATAAACTCTTTTGCTAAGCTTGCAGATTCTTTCATTAAGGCGCAATCAGGAGCACAAAAGGTTGAGAAAAGAATAGAGGACATCTTTAAAATCAAACAAGGGGACACAAAGTTGCTAAGAGATTTTGTTGATAGGTTCTAACGCGAACGAATGACTTTACCCCGTGTACCAGATAATTGGGCTGCAATAGCTTTTGCGAGCAATTTAAATGATAAAAGTTCTGAAGCCACGAGAAGACTTAAATAAAGCCTTCAAGAGTTACCTGCAACCACGTGGAATGATGTGTACAACTGGTACAATATGAAGTTGAGAATCGAAGAAGATACCGTGCCTCGATTTCAACATGAAGAAAGGAGCGGTACAAGGAGATCCGAGACTGAAAAATGATCAGGTAAAAATAGGTACGATCCTTATATGGGCGCTGCAGGAAACGATTCACGGACAAAGCAAGAAGATTAACGATATGATCAAAAATCAAGAAACAGGGAATCTGGCTCTTCATCAAGATTCAGGAATGATCGAAACAGACAGGAGACATGATATGATGATGGAAGTTTGAAGGCAAGATTCAGTGAATATAATTTCAATGTCACCACCTCTGAGCTCGTAGCTGTTTTAAGGAGTATGAGAGATAAGATACGGTGGCTGAAGGAGATGCGATCAAATCCAAACAAGCGCAATCTAGATCATTGGTGCGAATTTCATAATGATCGTGGGCATAAGACGTTAGAATGTAGATTCTTACAGAGTGAGGTGGACCATATATTAAAACAAGGATATTTTACTGTGTTATTTAGTGAGAAAGGATAGTGAGAAAGGAAAGCAAGTTTACATGAAAAACAGGCAAGAGCCACCAAAGCCCCCATTACCCAAGAGAACCGTGAATGTTATAAGTGGGGGAAACGATATTTATGGAGTAACATATACAACCTCAAATAAAGTTTCCAAAGTCACAATCACGAACGAGAAACGTGTGCGCCAAACCTTAGAGGATGAAATTATCACTTTTGATGATGCAGACATAGAAGGAGTGATCACCCCCCACAATGATGCACTGGTAATATCTTTACTTGTATATGATACTAATGTAAAAAGAGCTTTGGTTGATCCAGGAAGTTCTGCAAATATCATCATATTAAGGGTGATACAAGAAATGTAAGTGGAGAATAAGATGATTCCAAAGGCGCATACTCTATCAGGATTCGATAATTCCAGTGTAGTAACTAAAGGAGAGGTAATTCTAACATCTTTTACAGAGGGTGTTGTGAAAGATACCAAATTTCACGTAGTAGATATGGAGATGGAATATAATATAATCATGGGGAGATCGTGTATTCATGATATGGATGATGTCCCGTCAACTCTACATCAAGTTATGAAATTCCCGTCACCATGGGGAATCTATCAAATTCGTGGAGAACAACATACATCTAGGAGTATTAATATTGTAGCAGATACGAGTGTTGTAAATAAATTTGAAGAAAACATAGACCAATCCCCAACTGAACAAGGAAATACAGATTCAGATTCAAGACGTGATATGATTAAAGAACCTGAAGAGCATGAGAACATCAAAAGGAATCTTTATCGAAAGATGTTCGGTGGACCATTAGCCAGGTGTCTCAGACCTTCTCAAACAGAGTATGTCACGCGGGAAATACGCGAAGGACATTGTGGAAATCACGCTGGTGGGAGATTGTTAGTAAAAACATTGATTCGAGTAGGGTATTATTGGCCTAAGATGGAAGAAGAAGCTAACGATTTTGTATCTAAATGTGATAAATGTCAAAGATACGGCAATAATATGCATAGGCTAGCTGTGTTACTCCATCCTGTCATAGCCCCATGGCCCTTTATGAAATGAGAAATAGATATCGTAGATCCATTGCCACAAGCAAAAGGTCCGGTAAATTTTTTACTTGTACTTACAGATTACTTCACTAAATGGGTAGAAGCAGGTGCTTTAAAATAGGTGCGGGCGAAAGAAGTTAAAGACTTCATTTGGAGAAACATAATATGCCGTTTTGGAGTACCGAAGGAAATCGTTTGTGATAATGGACCACAATTCATAGGGGCCCAAATCACAGAATTTTTTGAAAGTTGGCAGATTAAAAGAATAGTATCTACACCATATCATCCAGTAGGAAATGGACAAGCGGAACCACGAATAAGGTTATCATCTATAACTTGAAGAAAATATTATTGGATTCGAAAGGTAATTGGCCTGAGGTATTACCTGGATATTATGGGCTTATCGTACAACGACAAAAACAAGCACGGGAGAAACCCCATTTTTGATGGTTTATGGTGTTGAGGCTCTGAATCCAGTAGAAACAGGAGAACCAAGTACACGATACACTCAAGCAACGGAAGACTCGAATCATGAAGAGTTACGGGTGAACCTTGATTTGCTTGAAGGGAGAAGAGAAGCGGCATTAATAAGGATGGCAGCTAAAAAGCAAGTAATTGAATGATGCTACAACAGGAAAGCACGTCTTAGGTTCTTCAAACTTGGAACTTTGTGCTCAAAAAGGTATTCAAGTCCATGAAGGCTGCTAACTCTGGAAAGCTAAGTCCAATGTGGGAGGGACCCTATAGAATTTGTGACACTGCAGGGAAAGGAGCATACGAGTTGGAGACAATGGATGGCAAGGTCTTACCTTCACATTGGAATTATGTCCACCTAAAGAGATATTACTTCTAAGGGAGAAGTGATAGTCAAGTATCCCCATGTTAATTTTTTTCCTTCGATTTATTAAAATTTTACTAACGATTTTAGATGCTAGGCAAAAAACCTAACTCGTGCCAAATATGAGTCACGACCTGCACGACAAAATGGAATATACTTAAATTCTGAGCCTAGGTTTACATTAATCTGATGGAAATATACACGGGTTAGGCAGTCTTCATCAATAATCGCACCTCCGAGTCTCGCATATATTTTTGTTTCAGGAAAAGGACCAAGCTAAGAGATACAAACAAGTGCTCGAGGCTTCATTCTTCACCGCTCAAACACTTTGGGGGACTGCATATTATACTATCACGACCCAAATCTGGTCATGATGGCGCGCAACCCTAAAGCTAGGCAAGCCATACAAACAACTGTTTCATATTTAACAACAAGTCCTAAAAGGACAAATTCAAGGAGAATATGAGAGTTTAAAAGTAATAATCCAATAATAATAGTAGAATGAAAATACTGAGAAGTGCGAACACTGATAATAACACTCCCAAAAGATTCGGGGTCACGAGTCTAGAGCCTCTAAGCAAAAACTACATAATAATAAGAATATCTGAATGAAATACTAGAGTATGAAAGTATATATATAAATAAACTAAAATAAGGATAGAAGCTAGGTCCTGCGAACGCCAACAGCTACCTCAGCAACTCGGATAACTCTGAATAAAACTGAACTGCTCGGATAAACCTCCGGCGTACCTGAATTTGCACACAAAGGTGCAGGGAGTAGGGGTGAGTACTAAGTACTCAGTGAGTAAAAAGCATATAAAATAGCTGAAAGTAAAAAATTCACAAAATTCCACAGAGTATAGCTATGTCTAACAGTTTGATACCTACTACGAACTAACAACAACAACGAACCACAGATAACACAAGTAATTAACAATGCATGAATGCAATGCAATGCACATGACCACTACAACGCGTAGCCCGATCTATTTAACGTCGACGATGCTCACTGGGGGTGTGTACAGACTCCGGAGGGGCTCTTTCAGCCCAAGCGCAATATTCATATCATTCGCTGCGGCGTACAGCCCGATCCATACTCAGTCCACAACATGCATGCGAGTCACATAACAATTCAATTTATTTATTTCCAGTTTCCAATTCATTAATAAGGAAAATACTTTAGTTTCTTAATTTTCAAGAACATGTGAATTAGCATTTCATAATAGTGATTTCAACCCAGGACTGAGATCAATGATTTTACAAATCATGTTATCATAAAGATATCTATCCCCTAAGGATACTACAGGTCGGCACAAGGCCCCAAACATGGCATAAAGCCCATATACATTCAACACAGAATGCGTTTCAACTACCAATATAGTATTATTCTTGTTCGAGATGGACCAAGTCACAATCCCAAGTCATAACCAATCCCGCACATGCCATAGGATGCGAGTCATGCCCTAAGTAGTGTCACAGTGTGATAAGCCGGTGTTTGAAACCCTGAGGCCATCATATATACCCACTACTCACCTCTAACTAGTTGTGGACTCGTTCACAATGCCTTTTCCTTTCGAATTTGCCTCCTCGTGTGTCGGATCTAGTCAAAACCACAACGAATACATAAATATGGGTCAAAGAGACATAACCCAATCAAAATTACTCGAAAAGTATAACAATTCACAAAGTTGGTAAAACTCGAGCCCTAGGCCCACTTCTCGAAAAAAATTCTGAAAAATATACCAACGGATTCCTCGTCTCGCCACGAGTCCGTACATATAAAATTTATCGAAAACGGATTTCGAATGGCCTTTCAAATTCCAAAAATTCATTTTCTAGAATTAAGCCCTAGTTCTTCACAATTTCTACCCAATTTCATGAATTTTTGTGTTGATTCTTGCATAAAATCACATTTTCTAGTCAAGAGACTTACCTCCAAGCAATACCCATTGAAAACTCTCTTCAAATTACTCAAAACCCTCTCATGGCGGAGTAAAAATGGTGGAAATATGATTAGGGTCGCATCTGAAATTAACTTAACTGTTCTGCCCAGACGCCTTCTTCTATGCAATCGCAATGCCTCTTCTAAAACCAAGATCCCCTTCCAATACGGGCTCAAAGGCCGACCTCTTCCGAGCCAAAGCTAAAAAGGAAGTCGAAGCTTGGTCCACATCGAGAAAAAATGTTCGTAATGAACGGATCTCCGATGGTCGAGCCCCCCTAATTGAAATCAAGCTTCTTTTTATGCTATTTGAAGCAAAATTCACTAGAACTAGAAGGAGTGAATAGCTACAATTGCTTTAGTGAGTCTTAGGCCCCTAACCGAAAATACGCTATTTGGACTACAATGACTTTTGCACCAACTCTTCTGGAAGCAGGGGCCAAAACAATGCTTTAGCGGTAGGAGCGGAATCCCCTTTTGGTTTGGAAGGTTGATATAGCAGAAATTCAAGTTTAGCGATCGCATAGAGTAAATTTTTCCAGGCCAAAAATTCCTTCTCTGCGATCGCAAAGCTCACCATGCGATCACATACCTTTGCCCCCTTACACTACGCGATCGCATCATCCCTTATTGCGATCGCACTGTACATTTTCCTCAACCTACGCGATCACATACCCCTTCATGCGATCGCATAGAGTAAAATTTCACCCCCTTCAGATCCTTATATGCGATCACAGACCTGTCTATGCGATCGCATAGAACAATAACTGTCTGCAATATCATGTTCAAAATTTACCCGTTGGGCATCTGAATTCACCCTGAGACCCTCGGGACCTCAACCAAATACGCAGATATGTCATATTACTTCATTAAAACTTTCTCTCAACATAAAAACATCATCATAAAAATCAAAAGCATCGAATTCTCATGGATTCAAGCCTAAGTTTCACTAAAACTTCCGAAACTTGCATTTGATCTAAAACTCGACCTAAACACCTCCAAATGATCTAAACTTTTGCACGAATATCCAAAATTATCTAACGGAGCTACTACAACACTCGGAATTTCATTCCGAGCCCCGGATCAAAATCTCACCTACTATCCAGAATTCGCCAAAATTCAACCTTAGCCAATTCAAGCCTAAATCTACACTGGGGACTTTTACATCCAGGAAAATTTGAATGCAAGAATAACTGGAAAAGGTACGGGAATTAATAAAACAATTCCAAACATGGAAGGTAATACAGATCCCAAGAGATGAAAATGCAGAAGCGGATGCTTTATCTAATCTCGCGTCTGCAGCGGACATAGCAAATGATGCAAATGCTTTAGTTGTACATCTATTTCATTTCGTTATCAAACCTGCCAACAATAAGGTAAATTTTAATTATTTAACGTGGGATTGGAAAAACGAAATTATTGATTTTTTTTAGCATGGAACCATACCTATTAACAAATCAAAGGCACACGCACTTCGCAAGAAAGCTGCTCGTTACTGTTTGCATCAAGGGAATCTTTATCGAACGATGTTCGGTGGACCATTAGCCAGGTGTCTCGGACCTTCTCAAATAGAGTACGTGATGCGGGAAATACACGAAGGACATTGTGGAAATCACGCTAGTGGGAGATCGTTAGTAAAAACATTGATTCGAGTAGGGTATTATTGGCCTAAGATGGAAGAAGAAGCTAACGATTTTGTATCTAAATGTGATAAATGTCAAAGATACAGCAATAATATGCATAGGCCAGCTGAGTTATTCCACCCTATCATAGCCCCGTGGTCCTTTATGAAATGGGGAATGGATATCGTAGATCCATTGCCACAAGCAAAAGGTCAGGTAAATTTTTTACTTATACTTACAGATTACTTCACTAAATGGGTAGAAGCAGGTGCTTTTAAACATGTACGGGAGAAAGAAGTTAAAGACTTCATTTAGAGAAACATAATATGCCGTTTGGGAGTACCAAAGGAAACCGTTTGTGATAATGGACCACAATTCATAGGGGCCCAAATAATAGAATTTTTAAAAAGTTGGCAGATTAAAAGAATAACATCTACACCATATCATCCAGTGGGAAATGGACAAGCTGAATCCACAAATAAGGTTATCATCTACAACTTGAAGAAAAGATTATTTGATTCGAAAGGTAATTGGCCTGAGGTATTACCTAGGGTATTATGGGCTTATCGTACAACGACAAAAACAAGCACAGGAGAAACCCCATTTTTGATGGTTTATGGTGTTGAGGCTCTGATTCGAGTAGAAATAGGAGAACCAAGTACACGATATGTTCAAGCAACGGAAGACTCGAACCATGAAGAGTTACGGGTGAACCTTAATTTGCTTGAAGGGAGAAGAGAAGCGGCATTAATAAGGATGGCAGCTAAAAAGCAAGTAATTGAACGATACTACAATAGGAAAGCACGTCTTAGGTTCTTCAAAACTAGGAACTTTGTGCTAAAAATGGTATTCCAGTCCATGAAGGCTGCTAACTCTGGATAGCTAAGTCCAACGTGGGAGGGACCCTACAGAATTTTTAAAACTGCAGGGAGAGGAACATACGAGTTGGAGACAATGGACGGCAAGGTCTTACATTCACATTGGAATGCTGTCCATCTAAAGAGATATTACTTCTAAGGGAGTAGTCACAGTCAGGTATCCCCATGTTAATTTTTTCCTTCGATTTATTAAGATTTTACTAATGATTTTAGATGCTAGGAAAAAAACCTAACTCGTGCCAAATGATGAGTCACGACCTGCACGACAAAATGGAATATACTTAAATTCCGAGCCTAGGGTTACATTAATCTGATGGAAATATACATGGGCTAGGCAATCTTCATCTATAATCGCACATTCGAGTCTCGCATATTTTTTTATTTCAGGAAAAGGACCAAGCTAAGAGATACGAACAAGTGCTCGAGGATTCATTATTCAGTGCTCAAACACTTGGGGGACTTCATATTATACTGTCACGACCCAAACCTGGTCGTGATGGCGCCCAACCCTAAAGCTAGGAAAGCTAGACCAACAACTGTTTCATATTTAACAACAAGTCCCAAAAGGACAAATTCATTGAGAATATGAGAGTTCAAAAGTAATAATCCAATAATAATAATAGTAGAATAAAAATACTGAGAAATGCGAACACTGATAATAACACTCCTAAAAGATCTAGGGTCACGAGTCTAGAGTCTCTAAACAAAAACTGGATAATAATAGGAATATATGAACAAACTACTCAAGTCTAAAAGTATGTATATAAATAAACTGAAATAAGGAGAGAAGATAGGTCCTGCGAACGCCAGCAGCTACCTCAGCAACTCGGATAACTCTAAATAAAACTGAACTGCTCGGCTAAACCTCCGGCGTACCTGAATCTACACACAAAGGTACAAGGACTAGGGGTGAGTACTAAGTACTCAGTGAGTAAAAAGCATATAAAATAGCTGAAAGCAAGAAATCAACAAAATACCACGAAGTAAAGCTGTCTAATAGTCTGATACCTACTACGAACTAGCAGCAACAACAAACCACAGATAACACAAGTAATTAACAATGCATGAATGCAATGTAATGTACATGACCACTACGGTGTGTAGCCCGATCCATTTAACATCGACGGCGCTCAGGGGTGTGTACAGACTCCGGAGGGGCTCCTTCAGCCCAAGAGCAATATTCATATCATTCGCTGCGGCGTGCAGCCCGATCCATACTCAGTCCACAATATGCATATAAGTCACATAACAGTTCAATTTATTTATTTCCCGTTTCCAATTCATTAATAAGGAAAATACTTTAGTTTCTTAATTTTCAAGAACATGTGACTTAGCATTTCATAATAGTGATTTCAACCCAATACTGAGATCAGTGATTTTACAAATCATGCTATCACAAAGATATCTATCCCCTAAGGATACTGCAGGTCGGCACAAGGCCCCAAACATGGCATAAAGCCCATATACATTCAACACAGAGTGCGTTTCAACCGCCAATTTAGTATTATTCTTGTTAGGGATGGACCAATTCACAATCCCCAGTCATAACCAATCTCGTACCTGCCATGAGATGCAAGTCACACCCTAAATAGCGTCACAGTGTGATAAGCCGGGGTTTCAAACCCTCAGGTCATTATATATACCCACTACTCACCTCTAACCGGTCGTGGACTCGTCCGCAATGGCTTTTTCTTTCGAATTTTCTTCCTCGTGCGCCGTATTTCGTCAAAACTACAACGAATACATAAATATGGGTCAAAGAAACATAACCTAATCAAAATTACTCGAAAAGTGTAACAATTCACGAAGTTGGTAAAACCTGAGCCTCGGGCCCACTTCTCGAAAAAATTCCAAAAGTCATACCAATAGATTCCTCGTCTTGCCACGAGTCCGTACATATAAAATTTATCGAAAATAGAGTTCGAATGGCCTTTCAAATTCCAAATATTCTTTTTCTAGAAATAAGCCCTAGTTCTTCACAATTTCTACCCAATTTTATGAATTTTTGTGTTGATTCTTGCATAAAATCATGTTTTCTAGTCGAGAGACTTACCTCCAAGCAATACCCATTGAAAACTCTCTTCAAATCGCTCAAAACCCTCTTTTGGCGGAGTAAAAATGGTAGAAATATGATTAGGGTCGCGTCAGAAATTTACTTAACTGTTCTGCCCAAACGCCTTCTTCTATGCGATCGCAATGCCTCTCCTGCGCTCCCATAGAGTAAATTTTTCCAGGCCTAAAATTCCTTCTCTGCGATCGCAGAGCTCACCATGCGATCGCATATCTTTTCCCCCTTACACTACGCGATCACATCATCCCTTATTGCGATCGCACTGTACATTTTCCTCAACCTATGCGATCGCACACCCCTTCACGCGATCGCATAGAGTAAAATTTCTCCCCCTTCAGATCCTTCCATGTGATCGCAGACTTGTCTATGCGATCGCATAGAACAATAACTGTCTGCAATTTTCTGCTGCAATATCATGTTCAAAATTTGCCCGTTGGCCATCCGAATTCACCCCAAGACCCTCAGGACCTCAACGAAATGCGTTGATATGTCATATTACTTCATTCAAACTTGCTCGCAACATAAAAATATCATCATAAACATTAAAATCATCGAATTCTCATGGATTCAAGCCTAAGTTTCACTAAAACTTCCGAAACTTGCATTTGATCTAAAACCCGGCCTAAACACCTCCGAATGATCTGCAATTTTGCACGCATATCCAAAATCACCTAACGGAGCTACTGCAACTCTCGGAATTTCATTTCGAGCTCCAGATCAAAATCTCACCTACCATCCGGAATTCGCCAAAATTCAACCTTAGCCAATTCAAGCCTAAATCTACGCTAGACCTCCGAATTCAATTCTGGTTGTTCTCCTAAGTCATAAATGATTCCCCGAAACTATTCGAATTATCAAAAATCCATTCCGAGCCATCTAACTCATAGGTCAACATTCGATTGACTTTTCCAAACTAACCTTCCCATAAAGAGGTTTATTGCCTCATTTCTAAACGAATTCTACTCAATTTACTTCAAATTCTTCTAGTACATATAATAAAACATATGAAAGCATAAAACGGGGAAAACGGGGCGGTAACTCCTGTAACGACGGGTCGGGTTGTTACATATACACTGATGTGTGTAGAAAAATAGATGCAAATATCACAAGATACGAATATCGAACATAAGTTGGTCAAAGTTTTGGCAAGATTGAACTACAAAAAGACAGGTGTTGAGAAGAAGTTACGAAGTCTTCAGCACTCAGCATAAAACATTCATTATAATGATGTAAACGAAGTCACTTCTCAAACCCTTCCTAAATATGTAAAGATAGTGTTATGACTATGTACTGAAACTGGTTATGAAGAAAAACTTGGTCTATTTCATATCATATAAAAATTCTGTTACAAGAAAAATAGTTATGAGGAAGTTATAGATGTATTTTAACACATGTAATAGTCAAAAACTTGTCAAAGTTCACGACTGAAAACTTATCAAAGTTGTTTCATACAAAACATGTGTATTCCTGTTACTTTCGTCGTATTATAACACCATTATGAAGTTGATGCGTCTTCTTCATTAGGTGTCTATAAAATAAAAGGTCCCACTTTTATAAACCTCATGTTGATATTCCATGAGAAATATCATAAAGCATTTTCAAATAATAAAAACGGTAAGTTATTCTATAAGTCCTAAATAAGAAAATAGGCAAGAATAAAATATAAAGAAGAACTCATAAAACTTCTTAGCATAAAAGACTAAGGCAAAAAACTTAGTCATCAGAATGTCATCAAAATATTTGTTTTACAAATGCCCCATTATGGTAACTGAGGACTTCACCAAAAGATCCCTTCAAAATTACCAAGGGATAACATTAACAGTCATTAAAAAAGGAATTAAAACTTTACTAGTTTAACTGGTCACTGAAGGAGTTGGAGCTTCAGAAGTTGTAACATCACTTTCTGAAGAAACAATAATAGGTGCGGTCACAACTTCTGAAGAAGCATCAATAGGAGTGGTCTCAACTGATCTTGAAGTAATAACATCAATAAGGGAAGCAGTAGTCACGTGAACTTCAATTCCCGTAGACTGTGTCATAGAAGTTTCACCCTCGGAAAGCTGGAATCACAACTTCAAGTACCTTAGTAACTACTTCAGAGTTCAATAACTCTTCTGTTCTGGGAGCTTCGAGCGTTGGAGAAGGGGTATCGGTAGTTCCAAGTGCTGGAGAAGGAGTATCAACAGTTTGTTGACCTTTCTCGATAGTGTCTATGATTTTGGCCAATTCAGATTTCAAGTCAAAATTTTCTTGTGTAGCCTCCATCAAAGCATCACGTCAAGAATTAAGAAAAGCCCAACTCACGTCTATGTTGAAATTTTTTTCAAGAGCATTATACTCCTTCTCTAGAGCCTTATATTCCTTTTCCCATATAGCAATGTCATTTTTCGCTATTTGATATTCATCTAGGTGAGAATACAAGGAAGCTTCAAGAAAGGCATGGGAACTTTCTAAGGCATGAATTTTGTCAGAAGAAGTCCTTAAGTCATTTTGAGCAAGATTTAAGTTTTGAGCTAACTCATTTGCGTATTCTTCTTTCTTCTCCATAAGTACGTTAAGCTCTTTAATCTCCTCATTTGCTTTATATAGAGAGCATTCCAAAAGCTCTTTATCCCTTCTAAGCTGGCCCCAAGAAGCATTAACAATTCCCAACTCAGAAGTTAAGCTACGATTTTGTTGCTCCAAGTGAGTCTTGTTCTCCTGCAACTCTTCTATAGTCCCTTGGGCACTCTAAAATTGTTCTTTCCAGTTTGCTGCCACAAGTAGGGTATACTCAACTGTTTTCCTGGCTTCAGAGATAGCCTTTGTAGACTCTCGCTCCTTTTTGTCCAACATAGAGACTCGCCCCATCATCTCAGTCCCAATAAGATTAGCCTAAATTTATAATGCATAGAAGTGAGAATTTAAAAGGAAAAAGAAGGAAAGCATTCAAGGTCAAGAAAATTACCTTTAAAGTTGAATGAACTATGTCATTCATCAAGGTGTAACAACTGTGGCTCTGCATCTTGTTCTTCTCGATCTCTCCGATAAGAGGTTCGAGCCTGGTATGAGCTCCCCCAGATTTTCTTAAGAGGCTTTGATTGGCAGGGACTTCGAGTGTGACTCTTCTCATAGTCATGTCTCTACTGCTGGACCTTACCTCTACGTGTGGGACAGATAAATATGGAATAGTAGAATGGGGAGTAGTGGAAAAGGTAAACACAACATGAGTCGTGGGAGTTGAAGCAGGAACTGAAGGAGTGAATGTAGAAATTAACACATGAACAGAAGTAGGAGTAGTCAAAACTGGTGAAAGAACAGAAGCAGTCAATGCTGGCAAAGAAACACTTACGGTTGGCAAAGGAATGAACGAAGTAGGTACGAATGAAGAAAGATAAGCTTTATCAAGAACAGGTCCGAGCTTGCCACTCTCGAAACCACTATCAAAGAGACACTGAGTTGATTCATTCGTGTTTTTTGGCACGATATCCTCCTCTGAAGGAATCAAAACAGGCTTAGTGGTTGAGGTTTGAGCAGGAATATCCTCAATTTCATCATCATTAATGACTCATCTCCTAACTCTGGGCCTAGTTATTAAAGGGTTACCTTCTTCTTCCTCATTCCTAAAACCTTCTCCTATAGTTTTCCTTTTCCGAAGCAAGGATCGAGCCTTATCCAAATCAAGTGTGGCATTACCAGACATGCGAATAGTCGTAGCTACATCAGCTGCTATTCCTTTGTTGCCAATTCCTGATTAAAAGAAGGATACATAATCAATATTAAGGAAAAGGTACTTAATATGTAAATAAAAAAGTGTGTAAAATAGGCGATGCCGTGTGTTATAACCTTTCAGCCATGTAAAGTAGAAATTGATTTCCAAGTTCTTTGCTCCTTAGGAGCAATCTTCAAAATTGAATCTACCCAACCACGAAAATTGGGAATAGGTTCCACATCTCCCGTGGTTGCTACAAAAAATCAAAAAAGAGACGAAGTCAGAAAAAGAATCAAAATTCTCAAAAATAGGTACGGTCAAGCAAGAAAAAAGACTTACGTGCAAATTTACACTTTTCAGGGAAGAGAATATTTGTTTCACCAAGCAAGTCCACCGTGCGTACAACAACGTAACGGGCATACCATCAGTGATCATTGTCATATTCTGTGCTTACCAAAACCTTTTTGCTTCTTGAAGTTAAGGTAAAAATCCCATGGCGTATTAAATTTGGATGGTATAAATGGATAAGGTGAGCAAAGGTGAAATTAACATTGGCTTTGGTAGATAGATATATCAAACAAGTCACTGCTCTCCATACTAAAGGACCAACTTGGGCCAAACAAATTTTAAAAAAGCAGAAAAAATCGAGAATAATTGGGTCAATCGAATGATTAAAACCCAAAGTAAAAGGGTAAGTATAAACAAAAGAGTACCCAATCCTAAAAGAAGAAATTCTTTGATTTATGGAAGGAATTGACATTCGAAGGCTATTTTTCCAGTTACAATCTCCTCTGATGATAGAGATTGTAAGTTCGGTCACTAGAGTAGGATAAGTATCAGCTTTTTCTAAACCATCGACTTGAATTTGAAGAGATTATTTATCGCTTATAAAAGATAAATCACTGGGTATGATTTCATCAACTAAAGGTTCTCGAGAAGAATCATGAACTTCCTTACCTTTAGAAGCCGGAGTTTATCGAATAGAGCTCCTAGAAGAAGAACCAGAAGAATCGCCTTGAGTAGATTCTAACCCTGTACAAAGCCTACCTCCTCGGCCTCTTCTATGTCTAACAGGGGCATTGGGGAATTTGTCTAGAATTGGAACTTTTTTAGGGTTAGGGTTTGGAGATGCCATTGTTAAGCAAGGATGATTCAAAAGAGAGCAAAAGTACGAAAGAAAATGTTTGCTAAAGATTTATGGGGAAGAAGACAAAGGAAGAAAAGGTTAAGTATGTATATGATGGCAATAGTCAAACTTAAAAAGGTAATGATGGAAAGCCTATAATAAAGGCAACTATCACTTTGTGAATAGTGAAAGTGAAGAAGCCTTGAAAAAGGGTGCAAAATAGCAGAATCAATCAAAAAGTGACACATGGACAGAACATTAAATGGAAAAGAAAGCTGAGACGTCAATATTGCATACGCATTGATTATGACCAAAATTCCCTTTTTATGAATATCCACTTCCTAATTATTTAACTGATAAATAAATTAAAAGTGGGGGGACTATCTGTATGGGGAAAAAGTTGAATTTATATTGATGTGACATAACCCGTGGACTGGTCAAATGGTCAAAGTTTAACAATTAAGAAAAAGCACGGGAGATGAAAGATACGGGAAGAGGAAGTTAAACAGGCACGAGAAGCAGTTTAGACACGACTCTCGTACCAATTTAAGTCATTTAAAGCCAACAGGTCGAAAGGCATTAAAAACATGGATCTGAAGACAAAAAGGGGTCCATATTAGTATTAAATACCTGATACATTAGAAAACTGGTATTTAATAGGAATGATTGTATAACGGCTTATTTAATATCATTTATTACTCATAATTGTATCATTAAAGCTTAGGTTTCATTCCTTTACTTAGAATCAGCTGTAAAAAGAAGAAGTCTCATCATTTGTTGGGACACGAAAAATTATTGATATCATACTGAAATACCAAAGTGTTTATTGCTTTATTCTTATTCTTAGAAAGCCTATTATTCCTTTTTGGTCTCTTGATTATCAGTAACCCAATTTTTCATCTTAAATTTTAGCTTTGATCAAAATACTATTTTTTGGTTAAATAGTAATGAGAATTCCTCTTCCTTCTCTCTACTTTCTCTCTCTATGATCTTCCCTAATTGCATAGTTCATCGATTGCATGCATAATAATCTAAGTTCATGTGAATAGATATCAGATTCTATAATGGTATCAGAGCGATCGGTAAGGATTTAGGACCAAAATTCTATCATTTCAGTAGGAAGCCATTGTCGAGATTGGGCGGCCATGGGAGAAGAAGAAACTCCTTAAATTGACCACAATCATCCTTTGTACTTGAGGGGATTAGACACACCTAATGTGGCATTGATCGACATAAAACTCATATGTTTAGAAACTTATGGTCTGTGGAGTCGAGCTATGCGAACGACACTATTGGTGAAAAGTAAATTAGGGTTCATAGAGGGAACCTATGTAAAAGGTTCATCCAAAGGCGAATTAGCAAATCCTTGGGAAAGATGCAATACTATGATGCTGTCATGAATAGGAAAGACAGCGGCGCAAAAGTTGCAACCTAGCAACATTTATGCCTCAAATGTAGCAAACGTTTCGAGTGGGTTTAAGGAATGATTTGATAAATCAAATTTGACTCAAACATATCGATTATGGAAAATGATAGTATTGTTGACCCAAAGCACAGATTCAGTCACTGCTTACTACTCCAAGTTGGAGGATCTTTAGGAGGAAATAAACTTGTTAGTGGCAGGGACATGATGTGATTGTGAGGAAATGAGACATTTTATCGAACAATTCAAAAATCTGAGGCTCTTATAGTTTCTTGTTGGCTTAAATGAAAAACATGGCCATGTGAAGAGCCACGTGTCACTCAAGACACTAGTGTTGACAGTTAATCAAGCATATGCCTTGGTCATACAAGAAGAAATCCAACTTACTCTCAGAACAAGGGAAACTAACATTAAACTTGACCATGCTAGTTGGAAAAACTCAAACATTCACTAAGAGATTCGGAGCAAAGAAACTAGGGTTGATTTATGAGTTTTGCGGCTACAAAGTCCAACTAAAGGAAAATTGTTATAAGGTCATAGGGTAAAAAACTCAGTGCAATCCCACAAGTGAGGTTTGAGGAGGGTAGTGTGTACGCAGACCTTACCCCTACCCTATGAAGGTAAAAAAGTGCAGGTACATGGTGTTAAATCCTATGCTAATGAGGTTTCTACTGAGGCAGGAAATTCATGAGACACTCAACTCATACATGGGAATTTCTTCATAGAAGATCAATACAAACAACTGTTAAGTCTTCTGAACAAACATGCACAAGTGACTGTCACTCGCTTATGGCAGGTATAACTGCATTATTATCAAATCTCTTTGATTATGAACAAATATTAGACTCAAATGCTTCACATTACATTACTTTTCATAAGGAGATCATATATAAAATTAAGTATTGTAGCTTACAGAATAATAATGGAGTGCAAGTACCAATAGGAAATAAATACAAAATAGTCCACACAGGAAGTGCCTCTATTCTAGACAATTAAGTTTAAAAAGGTGTTTTACATCTTCTTGAATTTAAATTCAACTTATTGTCTGTTCCAAAACTGACTAAGGAACTGAACTACTGCGCAATCTTCTTCCCTGACTTCTATGTGCTGTAGGGTCTTTACAATGGGAAGGTGATGGGGATTGGTAATGAACCGTGTGGACTTTACCTTCTACAAAGGTGATCAATACATGCATTAGCAATGGTTACTGGTAGTTCAAAATTCGGCTCTTTCGCACATGAGACTAGGACACCCTTCAATAAAGGCAATGCAGCATATCTACCAATTGAGAAACTCGATGGACAATAGAGTACAACATAGCTGTGAAGTATGCCCCTTGGCTAAATAAAGCAGGCTGAAGTTTTCATCTAGTAGCCATAAAGCCGTTAGCATTATTCAGCTTATTTATGTATATGTATGGGGACCTCACAGAACACCTATAGATGATAAGAAACACTACTTTGTTACAGTGGTGGATGATTACAGTAGGTTCACTTTGGTATACTTATTGGAATCAAAGAGTGAAATAATAGTTAGATTGAAGAACGTCTTTTTAATGGTCAAAAATCAATTTGGTGTGACTGTTAAAACATTGAGGTTTGATAATGGCACTGAGTTCTTGTGACGACCCGGTCGGTCGTCTTAAGAATTAATGCTCTGGTTTCCTATTAACTGATCTCCCCAAGTCTATTTATGCTAATTTGAATTGTCGGGATTTCAATTTTGAGTTTCGGAGAGTTTTGGGACACTTAGTCCCTAAATGAGAGTTTAAGTGTTGGAAAGTCATCTGTAATCAGAACACTATGAAAACAGTCTCGGAATGGAAATCTGATATTTCCGTTAGCTCTGTTAGGTGATTTCGGGTTTGGGAGTGCGTTCAGAATGTATTTTGGAGGTCCGTAGCTGATTCATGCTTGAGATGCCGAAGTTTGAGTTTTTGAAGTTTCCAGTCCGATAGTGAGATTTTGATCTGAGGGTCGAAATGGAATTCAAGAAGTTGTAGTATCTCAATCATGTTATTTGGGATGTGTGTATAAAATTTCAGGTCATTCGGACGAGGTTTGGTTAGGTTTTTGATTGAAAATGTGTTTTGATAGAATTTGAAGTTCTTAGGCTCAAATCCTTGATTTAATCAATTTTCCAACATTGTTTTCGGTGGTTTAAGGGTTGATACAAGTTTGAATGAGGTATTAGGTGCTATTGGTGCTTTTGGTTGAGGTCCCCGGGGCCTCGGGATGATTTCAGATGGTTGACGGAAAGATCGGAGAAGCGTTGCAGTAGCTGAACCATTGCTGCTTCTGGTATTTTCACATTTGCGGCTTGGGAACCGTAGAAGCGGCTAAAGGGCCATAGAAACGACTTTGGCCATTTCCTTCAGAAACCGCAGAAGCGGTGTGATGCCCACTGAAGCGGGACCGCAGAAGTGGTTGCTTGTTCATAGAAGCGGAACCTGGGCATGTATTGGGAAAAAACTGAATTTTTATTAAGAGTGATGTGGCATGACACATGGATTGGTCAAAAGGTCAATAAAATAATCTTTAATCAAGAAGAGGATTTCAAAAAGGATGTGAAGAGTAGTTTAGATATGTATCACGTATCTAAATAAGGCATTTAAGACTGTGGACTCTTGAATATTCAAAAAAGTTACGAAGTTAGTGATATGAGACACATGAAAAGAGAAAAGTAAGTAGATACGAGTTCCCTATCAATTCAAGACATTCAAGGGCAACAGATCAAAAAACATTTAAAACATGGATGTGAAGTTAGGAAGAAGTCCAAATTCAAACATTAAATACCTGATACGTTAAAGAATTGGCATTTAATAGGAATGATTATGTAACGACCTATTCAATGTTATTTATTACTCATAATTATGTTATTAAAGCCTAGGTTTTATTCTTCTACCTAGTGTCAGCTATAAAAGGTGGACGTTATACCATTTGTAGACATGATCAACTATTGAAAGCATACTGAAATACAATTTTTCTTTACTGTTCATTCTAGTTATTGAAAGCCTATTACATTCTTTGGTCTCTTGATTATCAGTAACCCGATTTTTCTCTTATTTTCTAGTTTTAATCAAAATTCCATATTTTGGTTAAACAAATTGATTCCGTTATTGGGAATTTGATAATATATTATTTCTAAGCTTACACACCTTATTTGTTGTTAACATCATGTCAAACACCACCACCACCACCAACAACAACAACAATGGTGTTGAAAACCAGATCCCTCATGCTCAAGGGGACTTGAACAATGTTAACATAGTACCTTCCCCTCAAGCCTCTCCACGCCAGTCTCGTGAGGCTACTCCTATACCTGTATCACATGCTGATGAACAAGAGCAGTCAGAACATTTTGAAGGTCCAGAACAAGCTCTCCAGAGAATAATTGATGCACGAGTTAACCAAGCTCTCCAGGCTTTAGTTTGCATGTTGCCTTCTTCGCCACTCACTCCTTCCCCCAATAACAATACACTGGAGAATCCTCATTCTGGTCTCGATAACACAAACTAAGGATCCCCCAGTGGACCACGAGAAATGGATATAGGTAATGCAAATAACTCTTATTTACAAAATATGGTACTAACCTTGCAGGCACAACTCAAGGAACAAAGCGAACGGATTGAGCAAATACCGGGAGTTCCTCCAATAATCAAGGGGATTGATGCGGATAAATATTCTCAACAGCCTTGGAAACCAAGTGCAGCTCCTCTTCCTACTCTCAAGAAGTTTAAAATGCCTGATATTTCAAAATATGACTGTACAACCGACCCTCGATATGATGACCCAGCCCGTCGTCATGGGAATTACCACCCTATTATGTTGTAATTACATGTTTTATGCTTTTATATCAGTGTTAGAGTTTATCGGGTGAGTTAGGAGTGAATTGGATTGAAAATGACGCATATAGCCTTTTTGAAGGGAACTTGAATATAGAAAGTCAACCTGGAGTTGACTATTTAGTTAGAGGGCTCGGAATCGGATTCTGATGATTCGGGTAGTTCCGGGAGGTGATTTGTGACTTAGGAGAGCAATCGGAATTGAATTTGGAGGTCCGGTGTAGAAATAAGCTTGAATTGGCTAAGGCTGAATTTTGGCGAGATCCGAACGGTAGGTGAGATTTTGATCCGGGGGTCGGAATGGAATTCCGACAATTCCTCTAGATTATTTATGTGATTTTGGATATGTCCGCAAATTTTCAGGTCATTCGAACGTCGTTTGGTTGGGTTTTTTATCGAATGTTAGTTTTAGAAGTTTTGAAAAAACTTAGGCTTGAATCCGTGTGTAATTGGTGATTTTGATGTTTAGGATGGTGTTTTTATGCTTGGAACAAGTTCGTATCGTGTTTTGGAGTATGATGGTGGTTTTCGTTGAGGTCCCGGGGGCCTCGGGGTGAATCCGGACAATCATCTGGCATTTTGAAGCAATGAAAAGTCTGCTGTAAATTGCAGATCACTGGGCATAAATTAAGCCTTCGCGTTCGCGAGGGCGAGGCCCGCGTTCGCGTAGGCTGAGGAAATTGAGCATCACGTTCGCGTTGCTGGGAGACGCGTTCGCGTAAGAGGAAGGCTGTGAGCATCGCGTTCGCGTGGGTAGGCTCGCGTTAGCGTAAGAGGAAAAAGAGAAGCCACGCGTTCGCGTGGACTGGGACGCGAATGCGTAGAGGAAAAATCCGGAGGCTGGGGAGTTGACCTTCGCGGACGCGTGACTTCATGTTGCATTCGTGAAGAAGGGAAGGATCAAGGCATCACGTTCGCGTGAGAGGCATCGCGAACGCGTAGGGTAAAATTCCCAGGCAGTGAAATTAAAACTAGAACAGAACCAGTCGCGGGTTTTACACCCCAAAACACAAAATTTGAGTTCTAGAGAGAGAGACTCACGGGAGATTGCTGGGAAATCATCGGGTGTTCATCGGAGGTAAATTTTATGGCATAATTACATTATTTTATCATGAAATCCTTGGTTAATTCTCTGTAAATGGAAGATTAAAGGTGGGTTTGAGCTCTAGGCCTAAAATTGAATAAAAACACTGATTTGAGTGGGTAAATGGAGTCCGATTTTGGTAAATTTTATATGCCTAGACTCGTATTGAGATGAGGGTTCCGAATATGTGACTTTTGTAATTTTTCGAGAAGCGTACCGAAAGTCGGGTTTTGTCAACTTTGGGAATTTTGATGTAAATTGAGTTGTTTTGATTGGGTATCGTTCCATTGGTCTAATTTGATGTGTATTTACTATATTTGATCGGATTCTATGTGTGTGGAGCTTGATTCTCGTGGCAAAGGCATTGCAGAGTAGTCGTCGCGCTGTATTGAGGTGAGTAATAGATGTTGGTGATGATCAGCGGGTTCGAAACCCCGGTATACCACTTTGTAATGCTGTATAGCGGCGAGACACGTACTCTCTTGTGAGTGTGGGGTCGACTATGATTGGGGACTATGTCTTAGTCCGAATTGCTGGCACTGTGTTATGATATTGGCTATTCTTGAGCCGTCGAACCTCATTCTCGGATGGTTGCATAATATATTGTGATATTGGCTACTCTTGAGCCGTTGAACCTCCTTCTCGGACGGTTGAGTATACTTGTAGGCTGTGAGCCAGTTATTGGATCCCGCGAGGATCGTTATCATCGTCTTGTGATATTGACATGCTAGTTTTACTACCAGTCCGTAGCTATTACTGTTATCATGATATTTCCAATCTCTGGAACTTGATATTACTGTTTTCAACTGAAAAATGATAAAAGAGTTTTCAAAACTACTTTTCAGTCCGCGAGGATGCATTTGCATATTAGCTGACTGGTAGTGGATCGGGCTGTGCGCCGTAGCGGTATATATGTTGGATCGGACTGTACACCGCAGTATTATTGTGCTTGGGCTGTAGGAGCCCCTCCGGAGTCTGAATCCCCATAGTTAGCACGGGTACCCAAATTAGATCGGGCTACGCGCCGTAGCGGTCATTTCATGCATTTCATTGCATTTAGCTACACCTGCTAGCTGTTATACTTGTTGTTAATATTGTTGGCTCTCTACTGGTTATATTGAACTGCTACATGATATTGGTTATAGCTTTACATTGTGCTTTACTGTGGATTTCTTATCTATGGTGTCTTATCCTTATTTATTACCACTGAGTCTGGCAGTACTCATTTTACTCCTTACACCCTGTGTGCAGATCCAGGTACCTCTCAGCAGACCCGATCCGGTAGCCGCTCGGAGGCATTGTGCGGGATAGTCGAGGTAGGTGCTGCGTCCGCATGACCTGACTCCCCTTCTAATGTTGTCTTTTCTTTCCGCACTGAGCTTTGGTTGTAAACCTTATTACACTTATGTTCTTTATATGATCTTGACTCTTGACCCTTCGGTCTATGTAAGTTTATATGCATTGGGACTTGGTTCCCCGTTTCGATATATATTTCTCTGTTGCTTTATAATTTGATATGTTTAAATGGGATTAAGCGAGCTCCTAGCTCTGTTATTATTATTGATTGGTCAGGCTGGCCTAGCAGTGTGCTGGGCACCATCACGATCGGATTTGGGGTCGTGACAAGTTGGTATCAGAGCCTAGGTTTACTAGGCCTCATGAGTCTTGAGCCTGTTAGTAGAGTCCTGTGGATCGGTACGGGGACACCTGTACTTATCCTCGGGAGGCTGCGAACCTTTAGGAAACACTTCATATTTCTTGGAATTCTTATCGTACGATCTTGTTGTTCTGAGAACTGAACTTCTATATTCTATTCTCTCGCAGATGGCGAGAATGCGAGCATCGGGACGAGGTGGACGACCTCCATTGCCACCTGTTAGAGGCCGTGGGCGTGGTCGTGTTAGAGTTAGAGGTAGGGCAGCTGAGGCAGTGCCAGCTGACCCGCCCGTTGTACCAGTTCAGGAGCAACCCCCAGTGGTTGATGCTCCAGCAGCCCCAGTTCAGGGCCAGACTGTATCTATTGCTATTCCTGGTCTTCAGGAGACTCTTGCTCAGATATTATCGGTGTGTTCCGGTTTGGCTCAGGTAGTTTCAGCTACCGCTACTGCAGCGACATCTCAGACAGGGGGTGGTCAGCAGACCCCTGCAGCTCGCACACCCGAGCAGGTTGTTCAGGGACTTCAAACGCCAGAGGCGGTTGTCACGACCCGGATTTCCCACCATCGGGAGTCATGATGGCGCCTACTAGTGGAAGCTAGGCAAGCCAACTATTACTTACATTTTTCATTAGTTACCACTCTCTTCTTAAGACTTTGAATAAAATCATATAATTACAGCGGAATAATTAAACTTAGCGGAAGACTTAGTCAATTTTATCAAATATGATACAGAAAACTCAAACATGATACTTCAGACTCCACATATCACAATTTACACATAAAGTCAATTCCTATTCCCTCAAGCTAGGATAGAAAAAATACTTACCTCGAATGCTTACGAACAATTCAATCCGTGGCAATGCCTTTTCCTTTCAAATTTGGCTCCAATCCAATCGTATCTATACACAATTGATTTGATATCATCAATACTACTCAACAAACTAATTCATATGGCCAATTACAATTTTTTTACAACATTATGCCCAGAATAGTAAATATGGCATGCTCCATCGAGGCGGACCATCGCCGAGAGGGAGGAGCGAGAGGCCGAGAGGCCGAGAGGCCTCGTGGTTCGGGTAGCTTCAGTGGTGCTCCATCTAGAGGGCATTTTCAGCAGGGCAGAGGTCGCTCATCTAGACCTTCCCATTTAGGCCGCCCTGAGCAGAGCGGAGGTTCTTCTGGTCGTGGTCGACAGGGATTCCAGCAGGGCCAGTCTTCACTTAGTGCCCTCCCAGCCCAGAGTGCAACACCTACTTCTTCAGCCCAGGGTTCTTCTGCGGCGAGGGGTTCCCTTCAGTCCCCTTCTCTAGCACCAGGTACTTGTTATGAGTATGGTGAGTTTGGCCACATGAGGAGGCAGTGCCCTCGACTCCGTAGGGACATGGCTCAGCAGAGGGATCAACCCTCCTCTTCAGCACCATCTCAGGCTAGTAGAGGTGGAGGTCAGTCTTCTCGTGGTTGCCCCAGAGGCGAGAAGAGATCCGGTGGAGGCCAGGCACGATTCTATGTACTCCCTGATAGGCATGATGCAGTTGCCTCCGATGCAGTTGCCTCCGATGCAGTAATCACAGGTATCATTTCTGTCTATCACAGAGATGCTCTGTTCTACTTGATCCAGTGTCCACATATTCTTACGTGTCCTCTTATTTTGCACATCATTTGGTTGCGACTCATGGTAGTCTTGATTTACCTGTTCATGTATCCACCCCCGTGGGTGATACGATCGTTGTGGATCATGTCTATAGATCCTGTGTTATTTCTATTGGGGGTCTGGAGACCCAGGCAAATCTATTATTGTTGGGGATGGTGGACTTTATGTTATATTGGGTATGGACTGGTTGTCTCCGTACCATGCTATATTGGACTGTCATGCTAAGACAGTTACGTTGGCCATTCCTGGTATTTCTCAGGATTGAGTGGCGGGGTTCGACCGATTTCGTCCCTAGCCGTGTTATTTCGTTCTTAAAGGCTCAGAAAATGGTTGAAAAAAGGTGTTTATCGTACTTAGCTTTTGTGAGAGATGTGGGAGCTGAGTCTCCTAGCATTGATTCTGTACCTGTTGTGAGGGATTTCCCAGATGTATTCCCCTCAGACCTGTCGGGCATGCCGCCGGACATGGATATTGATTTTGGCATTGACTTGGTGCCGGGCACTCAGCCCATATCCATACCTCCTTATCGGATGGCACCAGCTGAGTTGAAAGAACTGAAAGAACAGCTTCAGGAGCTTCTGGATAAGGGTTTCATCCGCCCTAGTATGTCCCCGTGGGGTGCGCCAGAGTTGTTTGTTAAAAAGAAAGATGGTTCCATGCGGATGTGTATTGATTATAGGCAATTGAACAAAGTGACAGTGAAGAACAAGTACCCTCTACTGCACATTGATGATTTGTTTGATCAGTTACAGGGTGCGAGGGTGTTTTCTAAGATTGATCTTCGTTCAGGCTATCATCACCTAAAGATCAGGGACTTGGATATTATGAAGACTACATTCAGGACCAGATATGGTCACTATGAGTTTCTTGCGATGTCTTTCGGGCTGACCAACGCCCCAGCAGCATTTATGCATCTAATGAACAGTGTGTTCAGGCCCTATTTGGATTCATTTGTGATTGTGTTCATTGATGACATTCTAGTCTACTCCCGTAGTCAGGAGGAGCATGCTCAACATTTGAGTATTGTGTTGGAGAGATTGAGGGAGGAGAAGCTATATGCTAAATTCTCCAAGTGCGAGTTTTGGCTCGAGTCCGTAGCATTTCTGGGACATGTGGTGTCTCGTGATGGTATCCAGGTTGATACGAAGAAGATAGAGGCGGTGCAGAGTTGGCCTAGACCGTCCTCGCCTACGAGAGATCAGGAGTTTTCTTGGCTTGGCGGGATATTATCGCCTGTTTGTTCAGAGGGATTTTCATCTATTGCTTCATCTTTGACCAAATTGACTCATAAGGGTGCACCATTCGTGTGGTCGGATGAGTGCGAGGAGAGCTTTCAGAAGCTCAAGACAACTTTGACCATAGCTCCAGTGTTAGTATTGCCATCAGCTTCAGGTTCATATACTGTTTACTGTGATGCCTATAGAGTGGGGATAGGTTGTGTGTTGATGCAGGAAGGTAAGGTGATTGCTTATGCTTCTCGGCAGTTGAAGCCACATGAGAAGAACTATCGTGTTCATGATTTGGAGCTAGCTGCCATTATTCATGCCTTGAAAATGTGGAGGCACTATTTGTACGGTGTGTCTTGTGAGGTGTATACCGACCATCGTAGTCTCCAGCACTTGTTCAAACATAAGGATCTTAATTTGAGACTACAGAGATGGCTTGAGTTGCTCAAGGATTATGACATTACTATTATATATCATTCGGGGAAGGCCAATGTGGTGGACGATGCTTTGAGTCGGAAGGCGGTCGGTATGGGCAGCTTGGCATATATTTCAGCTGAGGAGAGATCATTTGCTTATGATGTTCAGGTGCTAGCCAATCGGCTAGTAAGGTTAAATATTTTAGAGCCCAGCAGGGTGTTGTCTTCTGTTGTATCTCGATCTTCTCTATATGATCGTATTCGTGAGCGCCAGTATGATGATCCACATTTGGCTGTCCTTAGGGACAGAGTTCATCATGATGATGCTAGAGATGTCACCATTGATAGTGACGGTGTATTGAGGATGCAGGTCCGGATATGTGTGCCCAATGTTGATGGCTTTCGTGAGTTGATTCTGGAGGAGGCCCATAGCTCGCGGTATTCTATCCATCCAGGAGCCGCGAAGATGTATCAAGACTTGAAACAACACTATTGGTGGAGAAAGATGAAGATGGACATTGTCAGACATGTAGCACGGTGCCTCAACTGTCAGCAGGTTAAGTACGAGCATCAGAGGCCCGGTGGCGTATTTCAGCGCATTGATATTCCCGAGTGGAAGTGGGAAAGGATCACAATGGACTTTGTTACTGGACTCCCTCGGACAACGAGGAAGTTTGATTCTGTTTGGGTGATTGTGGATAGGTCGACCAAGTCGGCTCATTTCATTCCAATTAGTACTACCTACTCATCGGAGCGGCTAGCAGAGCTATCTTTATTCGGGAGATTGTCCGGTTGCATGGGGTCCCGGTGTCTATCATATCCGACAGGGACACCCAGTTCACTTCTCAGTTTTGGAGAGCATTTCAGCGGAGAAATGGGTACGCGGGTTGAGCTGAGCACCGCATTTCACCCCCAGACGGACGGGCAGTCTGAGCTCACTATTTAGATCTTGGAGGATATGTTGCGAGCATGTGTGATTGACTTTGGTGGTTCGTGGGATGAGTTCTTACCACTTGCTGAGTTTGCCTACAACAACAGTTATCAGTCGAGTATTCAGATGGCCCCGTATGAGGCATTGTATGGCAGACGGTGTAGATCCCCCGTGGGATGGTTTGAGCCTGGTGAGGATAGATTGATAGGGACTGAGTTAGTTCAGGATGCTCTGGATAGAGCAAAGTTGATCCAGGAGAGGCTTCGTACAGCACAGTCTCGCCAGAAGAGTTATGCGGACCGTAGAGTTCGAGAGTTGTCTTTCATGGTTGGTGACAGAGTATTGTTGAAGGTTTCACCCATGAAGGGTGTCATGAGGTTCGGGAAGAAGGGGAAGTTGAGTCCCAGGTACATTGGTCCTTTTGAGATACTTAGGAGAGTTGGAGAGGTGGCATATAAGTTAGCCTTGCCACCCAGCTTATCCGGCGTTCATCCAGTATTCCATGTGTCTATGCTCCGGAAGTACATTGGGGATCCGTCTCATGTATTAGACTTCTATACCATTCAGCTTGATGGTGATTTATCATATGATGTAGGGCCTATTGCTATTTTGGGTCGCCAGGTAAGAAAATTGAGGTCTAAGGAGATTGCATCAGTTAAGGTTCAGTGGAGAGGTCGACCCGTGGAGGAGGCCACTTGGGAGATCGAGCGGGAGATGCGGAGCGGATATCCTCACTTGTTTGAGACTTCATGTATGTTTCTTGACCCGCTCGAGGACGAGCGTTTGCTTAAGAGGGGGAGAATGTGACGACCCGGCCCGTCATCACGGGAATTACCACCCCGTTATGTTGTAATTACATGTTTTATGCTTTTATATCAGTGATAGAGTTTATCGGGTGAGTTAGGAGTGAATTGGATTGAAAATGAGGCATATTGCCTTTTTGAAGGGAACTTGAATATGGAAAGTCAACCTGGAGTTGACTATTTAGTTAGAGGGCTCGGAATCGGATTCTGATGATTCGAGTAGTTCCGGGAGGTGATTTGTGATTTAGGGGAGCAATCGAAATTGAATTTGGAGGCCCGGTGTAGTTTTAGGCTTGAATTGGCAAAGGTTGAATTTTGGCGAAATCCGAACGGTAGGTGAGATTTTGATCCGGGGGTCGGAATGGAATTCCGATAATTCCTGTAGCTTCGTTATGTGATTTTGGATATGTCCGCAAAATTTCAGGTCATTCGGACGTCGTTTGGTCGGGTTTTTGATCGAATGTTAGTTTCGGAAGTTTTGAAGAAACTTAGGCTTGAATCCGTGTGTAATTGGTGATTTTGATGTTTAGGATGGTGTTTTTATGCTTGGAACAAGTTCGTATCGTGTTTTGGAGTATGTTGGTGGTTTTCGTTGGGGTCCGGGGGTCCTCGGGGTGAATCCTGACCATCATCCGGCATTTTGAAGCAATGAAAAGTCTGCTGTAAATTGCAGATCACTGGGCATAAATTAAGCCTTCGTGTTCGCGAGGGCGAGGCCCGCGTTCGCGTAGGCTGAGGAAATTGAGCATCGCGTTCGCGTTGTTGGGAGACGCGTTCACGTAAGAGGAAGGCTGTGAGCATCGCGTTCGCATGGGTAGGCTCGCGTTAGCGTAAAAGGAAATAGAGAAGCCACGCGTTCGCGTGGACTCGGACGCGAACACGTAGAGGAAAAATCCGGAGGCTGGGGAGATGACCTTCACGGACGTGTGACTTCATGTCACGTTCGCGAAGAAGGGAAGGATCAAGGCACCGCGTTCGCGTGAGAGGCATCGCGAACGCGTAGGGTAAAATTCCCAAGCAGTGAAATTAAAACCAAAATAGAACCAGTCGCGGGTTTAACACCCCAAAACACAAAATTTGAGTTCTAGAGAGAGAGACTCACGGGAGATTGCTGGGAAATCATCGGGTGTTCGTCGGAGGTAAGTTTTGTGGCTTAATTACATCATTTTATCATGAAATACTTGGTTAATTCTCTGTAAATGGAAGATTAAAGGTGGGTTTGAGCCCTAGGCCTAAAATTGAAGAAAACACTGATTTGAGTGGGCAAATGGAGTCCGAATTTGGTAAATTTTATATGCCTAGACTCGTATTGAGATGAGGGTTCCGAATATGTGACTTTTGTAATTTTTCGAGAAGCGTACCGAAAGTCGGGTTTTGGCAACTTTGGGAATTTTGATGTAAATTGAGTTGTTTTGATTGGGTATCGTTCCATTGGTCTAATTTGATGTGTATTTACTATATTTGATCAGATTCTACACGTGCGGAGCTTGATTCTCATGGCAAGGCCATCACGGAGTAGTCGTCGCGCTATATTGAGGTGAGTAATAGTGATGACCAGCGGGTTCGAAACCCCGGTATACCACTTTGTAATGCTGTATAGCGGCGAGACACATACTCTCTTGTGATTGCAGGGTCGACTATGATTGGGGACTATGGCTTAGTCTGACTTGTTGGCACTGTGTTATGATATTGGCTATTCTTGAGCCGTCGAACCTCCTTCTCGGATGGTTGCATATTATATTGTGATATTGGCTACTCTTGAGCCGTTGAACCTCCTTCTTGGACGGTTGAGTATACTTGTAGGCTTGTGAGCCAGTTATTGGATCCCGCGAGGATCGTTATCATCGTCTTGTGATATTGACATGCTAGTTTTACTACCAGTCCGTAGCTATTACTGTTATCATGATATTTCCAAACTCTGGAACTTCTGATATACTGCTTTCTACTGAAAAATGATAAAAAGAGCTTTCATAAACTACTTTTGAGCCTGTGAGGCTGCATTTGCATATTAGCTGACTGGTAGTGGATCGGGCTGCGCGCCGCAATATATTCATGCCCTCCAGAGTCTGAACCCCCACAATGAGCACGGGTACCCAAATTGGATCGGGCTACGCGTCGTAGCGGTCATTTCATGCATTGCATTGCATTTATCTACACCTGTTAGCTGTTATACTTGTTGTTAATATTGTTGGCTCTCTACTGTCGATATTGAACTGCTATAGGGTATTGGTTATAGCTTTACATTGTGCTTTATTGTGGATTTCTTATCTACGTTGTCTTACCCTTGTTTATTTCCACTGAGGCTGGCAATACTCATTTTACTCCCTGCACCTTGTGTGCAGATCCAGGTACCTCACAGCAGACCTGATCCGGTATCCGCTCAAAGGCATTGTGCGGGATAGTCGAGGTATCTGCAGTGTCCACAGGACCTGACTCCCCTTCTAGCTGTCTTTTCTTTTCATGTTGTCTTTTCTTTCCCCACTGAGCTTTGATTGTAAACCTTATTACACTTATGTTCTTTAGAGGCTCTTGACTCTTGACCCTTCGGTCTATGGGAGTTGGTATGCATTGGGACTTGGTTCCTCGTTTCGATATATATTTCTCTGTTGCTTTATAATTTGATATGTTTAAATGGGATTAAGCGAGCTCCTAGCTCCGTTATTGTTATTGATCGGTCAGGCTGGCCAAGCAGTGTGCTGGGCGCCATCACGATCGGGTTTGGGGTCGTGACACTCGAGATCATGTGACGGCTTTTACTACGGGCGTTAAGGGGAATGGTTTAACCAAGCAGGAAATTGAGTCCGTATTGGTTAAAAAAATTGGAGAAACACTCACAAAGGGAGAACTAACATGGTATTCTCTCTTACCTGAAAATTCTATTAATTCTCTTGATGAGCTTACAGATTCTTTTATAAAAGCGCACTCAGGAGCGCAAAAGGTTGAAAAAAGAATGGAGGAAATTTTCAAAATTAAAAAATCAGACACGGAGTTACTCAGAGACTTCATTGATAGGTTTCAACGAGAACGAATGACTTTACCTCGGGTACCAGATAATTGGGCTGCAATAGCTTTTGCAAGTAATTTGAACGACAAAAGCTCTAAAGCCACAAGAAAGCTTAAAGAAAGCCTTCATGAATTTCCTGCAACTACGTGGAATGATGTTTATTACAGGTATAGCACAAAACTCAAAATTGAAGAAGATATCGTACTCCAACATTCCCAATATGAAAGGAGTAGATCGAGAAGGTTCGAAATCGAAAAGAGATCAGGTAAGAATAGATACAATCCATATCTGGCCCTGCAGGAAAAGATTCAAGAACGAAATAAGAAAATCAGCGATATGATCAAAATCGAGAACCAAGGAATCCAGTTCTTTCTCAAGATTTAGAAATGATAGAAATAGGCAGGAGCCATTTGATGACGATGGAATTTTGAAGGCAAGATTAGGTGGATATAATTTCAATGTTACCACCTCCGAGCTCGTAGTTGTTTTGCGAGGCATGGGAGATAAGGTACAATGGCCGAAGGAGATGCGTTCAAATCCAAACAAACGCAATCCAGATCATTGGTGTGAATTTCATAATGATCACGGGCATAAGACCTCAGAATGCCATTTTTTACAGAGTGAAGTAGATCATCTATTGAAACAGGGCTATCTCAGTGAGTTATTTAGTGGGAAAGGAAAGCAGGCTTACATGAAAAATAGACAAGAGCCACCAAAACCCCCATCACCTAAGATAACCGTTAATGTTATAAGCAGGGGAGAAGGTATTTATGAGGGGGCATATCCAGATTCAAACAAAGTTTCTAAATTCACAATTATGTACGGGAAACGTACACGCCAGACGTTAGAAGATGAAGTTATCGCTTATGACGACGCAGAAGGAGTGCTCACCCCCATAACGATGCACTGGTAATATATTTACTCGTACATGATATTAAAATAAAAACAGTTTTGATTGGTCCAGGAAGTTTAGCAATTATCATCCTACTAAGGGTGTTGCGGAAGATGCAAATGGAGGATAAGATGATTCCAAAGGCGCATAGTTTATCAGGATTCAATAACTCTAGTATAGTAACTAAAGGAGAGGTAAACCTAACAACTTTTGCAGAAGGTGTTGAGAAATATACCAAATTTCAGGTAGTAGATATGGAAATGGCATATAATATAATCATGGAAAGATCGTGGATTCATGATATGGGCGATGTCCCATCAACCCTTCATCAAGTCATAAAATTTCCATCACCATGGGGAATCCGCCAAAGTCATGGGGAACAACATATATCTAGTAGTGTTAATGATGTATCAGATACAAGTAATGTATACAACGTCGAAGGTAATTTGGATCAACATCCGGGTAATCAAGAAAAGTCGGGTTTTAACTCAAAATCTGATGCAATCCAAAAACCTGAAGAGAGAGAAGGGATCAAAATATCAGCTAAGGAGTTCGAGCTTGTGATACTATTTGAACAGTGGCATGGACGAAGAGTTCACGTGGGAGCCGGCTTGAGTTCAGACACGAGAGGTAAGTTAATTGAATTATTAAAAATTAGATTGTTTTGCTTGGCCCCATGTTGAATTAATAGGGACACCATCGGATGTGGAAATTCACAAATAAAGATCCATCTTGCGTGATCATAAAGAGGAAGGTAGGAGAAAAGCTATCCATTTATTATTATCAGAAGTTGCGGTAAGCATTCTCTAAATTCGAAAAGATTAAGGTAAACAGTCTCCTATCTGTTACATAAGTAAGTATTTTGTTAAATGCTGGAACATGATACCCACAACCATAAAAATTAGCTTTAATTATGGCATCTATGAAATTGAGACTCAATTTTTAATCCCTTAAATTATAATAAAACTAGTAAACTTGTCGCGCTTCGCGCGATTGGAAAAATATTTTATTATATTTATAAAATGAATCTTTTCTATTATTCAAATAATAAAATTGGTTCTATACACTTAATTGTCTATCTTCTCATTCTCTTGCACAATCTCCGATTTTATAATGAGAAGAGGTAAGATAAAGGAACTAATTACATCTATTTATTTTCGTTGCATGTTTCCATTTTTTTTGCTTGGCACAAATGCAACAGAAATAAAAGATATAAATTTTCTAATCTTTGTCTAATTTTAATGTAACATAACAAATTGAGGTGGGGATCGATTGGTTCGATATATCGGTTGTCAGTCTATAAATATGCTAACGCGATAACCAAACCGATAAGATATCAATTATCGGGTATCAATTTGTCGGTTATCAATTTACCTGATAAGAATAAAAAATATTCAAAATAATTATATTTTTATTATAGAAGTTGTGAGTATTGGATTAAATTTCAACATTAAAAAGGAAAACTTTCTTTATTTACATTTGAAAGTCCCAATATGATCTTCATTTTTAAATTTATAAGTTAGCAGGAGTAAGGAATAAAATATTCAACAATCTAATCCTACTAACTATTTTAATGCAGACGGGCATAATGAATAGAAGAATAATAAAATTCTAATATTGTAAATACTAAAGAATCAATGCAATAAAAGAAACAAATAGAAAACTAATAATCTAAACATTTAATTCTTTAAAGTATAAAACTAAAACTCTTATATGAAGAACTAAGATGACAAATTCAAAAAAGTTTAAAACTTACTCTAAGGATTAATGTTTCATGATTAAAAAGTAACTGCAGAGAGAATTGAAAAACATGAAACCATGTGGTGGGTTTATATACTTAGTGAGTAAATAATAATTTTGTTATAATTAATTGACCTATCGGTTAAACCGTTAATAAAATTGGGCAACTCGAGACCCAAACCGATAATCTAATAGTCAAATAACATTAAATAATTATCGAATTATTTACCCAATAACCCGGTATCGATAATTCAATAGTATTTATCGATTCAAGCTATCGGTTATATATATATATATATATATATATATATATATATATATATATATATATATATATATATATATATGCGCGCACACACTTGTTCACATGAAATTTCTTACAAATATAAAAATCATATATTTAATTGAATAAAAATAAATTTAAAAAACTGACATAGCTAAGTAAAATAAAGGTATAGGCATGAATCCCTATATTTAGTTTAAACTTTTTTTCGACCAAGGAAGTGAATTTTTCATTAGAAATGCACAGGAAGATAGTAATAAGCATAAATGTCCTAGATGACTATAAAGTAAGGAAAGACGGGGAAAGGGGGAGTAAGAACATAACACTTACATTTACTAATCTCGACCCTCTCTGTGGGAGCACTACCCAAAAGCCAATATAACGAAAATTAAGAAAAAATCACAATTACCCGCCGATTAACAAAACAAAAGGAAATGTAAACGCAAACTATAAATATAGTCATACTCTGAATAACCAAAACAACGATTTTATACATGTCAAAATTATTTTTAATCTTTTTCAGTTGAACGTGTTGAATACGGTACATGAATCAGAAAGAAAAATAAAGAAAATTAAAAATTATAAAGTTAGTACCATTAGCACAAAGTAATGAATGAACAATACCTTCTTATTAACAATAGGAAAAAGAACAATAGGTACACTATATAAATATTCCTACTTTTAAAATGACCAAAGCCACTATAATTTTGAAAGGGTTAAATCTATTGTAGAGATTAAAAGGCACGACTCTTGGGAGATGAAGAGAGAAGCTAATTAAAAAGATTAAAAGACATGACTGTTGATGTTTTTCCTTTCAAGTACATAAATGGCAAAATGAGAAAATGGGCATAATTTACATAAATTTTTATAAATGAAATACAAACTTATTGATTAGCCATAGGGGTACCACCTCCTCCTGTCCTTTCAACACAAATTTAAAACAACTGGAATAAGCAAAATTGACATTTAAATAAGTAACAAAAGATATATTATATATTTATAAAATCAAGAATCATGACTTTTATCTGGAAGAAGCAAAATCGATACCGACATAAGTAACAAAATATTATATAATTATAAATATTATTCAGATTTAAGAACTTACGGTATAACCTAACGATGAATTCAGAGCGAAAATTTTGAAGTTCACCTTGATGTAAGCAAATTCTTTGTTGATAGTTCAGCATTAGAGTGTATCAGGGATAATGAGCTTTTTCTAGCCAATTCGCATACTATATATATGTGACCAAACAAACAATTAGCATAGATGAAAAATGGAAATCTTTTGTACTCACTGCAATCTTTTTATTAACTAATGCAAGAGAAATTAAACAACCCAAACTCAGCATAAGAATGTAATGTAAATGCAATTTCTTTGTCAACAATAACAAAGTTTCAAATTCGCTAGAACTACCACCTTAAAAGCGCGATCATGTTTTGCAATTTTTTTATCACCTTGTAGCAAAGAAATTTACCGAAAAAAATCTAACTATAAGATCTCTTAAAATAAAATTAACAATTTAAAGATTTATCAGACTTTTTATCTTGACAACCAAGCAAACAGGAAAAGCACAAATCATCCCTTTCATAGTGCGGCCATCTGCAGTAAAATACACTTAAAGAAGAGGAAAAGGCGTAACCTTTTTTATTGGCAATGAAAAAGCCATAACTCATTAAGTTAAAGAACATAAGAAGAGGAGAAGGCGTACTGAAGAACAAAAGAAGAGGTAAAGCCGCAAGGGTAACTAAAGTCTATTTATTGGACGTCACTTTTGTGGTTTTTTAATTAGCACATTAAAAGGAATATATGGGAAAAATTGGCAAAAAAAATGAGAAAAAAGATAAGGAGGTTTGCTGCTTCAAGAGATTGCCACATCACCTTGCCTAAGTCCCTCAATTATATAGATATATAGATCTTGAGAGTTCATTGGTTGCATTGCGGGTTTCAGTCAAAATATCACATTCAGAAGAAGGGTGAGAAAGTCATAAATGATCCAAACCCATCAACATGAATCTCATTTGGTAATGGTTCATATAATATAAAAAGTGTAGGATTAGAGATATTTCACATACCTCTTTTGGAACTTTTAAACTCATCATAAAATGTAATTTTTCGACTAACAATGAAGTAGAGTATGAGACTACGATTGTAGGTTTGAAAAATTGGTATGGAAACTAGGCATAAACCAGATTATGTCCAAGAACAACTCTCAAACTTGTCATTTAATCAAATATTGGGGACTGTAATAGCCAGGAAAGATCGAAAGCAAGTAATTAAAAGACACTGCAATCCCAGGTTCTTCAAAACTGGAGACTTTGTGCTTAAAAAGATATTGCTTTTAAGGAAGTGGACATGGTCAGATATCTTCAGGCTAAATTCTTTTCCTTTAAAATTATTAAGATTGTACTAATAATTTTAGATGCTAGGCAAAATTCCTAACCTGTGCCAAATGATGAGCCACAACCTGCATGGCAAAATAGAATATTCTTAAATTCTAAGCCTAGGGTTATATCAATCAGATGGAAATACATACGGGTAGGCAGTCTTCATCTAAAATTGTACCTTCGAGTCCCGCATATTTTCTGTTTCAGGAAAAGGACCAACATGTGAGTACTAAACAAGTGTTCAAGGCCTCATTCTTCAACGCTCGAACAATTGGGGGACTATACATTATACATAGCTTCGTGTAGAAAAACAGATACGTGTGTCAAGCAATGTTGCAAGGAGAAAATGAGATACCAGTATCAAGCAAAAGTTGACCAGTATCAAGATTCAGTTGTGAATAGCTACGTGTACAACATTTTTCAATGTTGCTTTACATAAACATTTTTCAAATGATGTAAACACTTTCCAAACCCTTTCTAAGTATATAAAGATAGGGCTATGGTTATGTGCTAAAACAGGTTACAATAAAAAAAACTTTGTATATTTTATATAAAGAAATCTGTTGCACGAAAACAGTTGCGAGGAATTCATAGACTTACTACAACGCATGTACCATTCAAAAAACTTGCTCGAGTTCATGAATAAAAACTTGTCAAAGTTATTTCATACAAAAAACATGTGTTTCCTATTTCTTTCATCGTATTATAATACCGTTATGAAGTTGAGACGTCTTATTCATTAAGTGTCGATATATATAAAAGGGCCCTCTCTTTTTAAACCTCGTGTTGATATTCCATGAGATGGATCATAATGCATTTTCAAAAAATCAAAATGCTAAATTATTCTATAAGTCCTAAATAAGAAAATAGGCAAAAATAAAATTCAAAGGAGTACTTATAAAACTTCTTGACTTAAAAAAAAAAAAACAATAGAAAGTCTTTACAAAATAGAAAGTCCTTACAAACCCCCCATTAATGTAAACTGGGGATGAATTCCATAAAATCCCTCAAAATTCAAGGGAAAAACTAAAATTTTCAACTTGCTACTAAAGGAGTTGGTTTTTCTGAAGTTGTGGTGTTAACTTCCTTGCTGGAAGCAATTATAGGCACATAATCAACTTCTAGGGAAGTAGCAACAGTTAGGATGTTGGGATTGTTAAGAGAAGCAAGAGTCACGGGAGCTTCAACTTCTATGGGCTGATCCTCAGGGGATGGAATTGCAATATTGTCAACTTTAGTAGAAATGGCTCCATCATTGGAGGGTACATCAACCACGGTGGTATCATCTGTGGGAGATGGAAAATCAAATGGTTGTTGAGTCATTTCAATGGTCTTTAAGACCTTGGCTAATTCTGATTGCAAATCAAAATTCTCTTGGCTAGCCTCCATTAAAGCATCACGACGGGAGTTTAAGAAAGCCCAGCTCACCTCTAAATCAAAACTCTCCTCAAGAAGATCATAATCCCTTTGCCACAAAGTAATATCATTTTTCAATGTTTGATTTTCATTTAAAGTGGCATTAAGGGTAGCTTCAAGGGAGGCATGAGAATCTTCTAAGGCACGTGCCTTATCAGAGGAAGCTTGTAGATCAGCCTGAGCTTGAGATAAGTTTTTCACTAGCTCTCCCGCGTATTCTTCTTTCTTACTCAATAAAACTTTAAGTTCTCTAATCTCCTCACTTGACTTTGATAGTTGTTCGGAAAAAGAACATTCCTGGCGCTTTTTTTCCTTCTCCACTTTGCTAAAAGAAGCCTTGATCCGTCTAATTCAGAAGTTAGAGCTTGTTTTTGTTGCTCCAAATTGCGATTATTCTCTTGCAAATACTTTATCTTTTTTGGAGCACTTTTCAATTGCTCTTGCCAAGTGGTTGCTTTAAGATCATCTTCCCTAGCTTTCTTTTTAGCCTCAAGAATAGCTCGGGCAGCTTCACGAGCTTTCTTCTCTAAAAGGGAAACTCTTCCCATGAGTTCCGTGCCTATAATATTAGCCTGTAAAAATGGTATATATAAGTAAAAATTAAAGGGGGAATTTCCTTCTAAAAAAAGGGTGGAAAGGAAAATAACTTCAAAGTACTATGAACTATATCGTTCATTAAAGTCAAACAACTATGACTATACATTTTTCTTTTCTCTACTTCCCCAATTAAAGGGTTCGAGCCAAACGTCTACCCCACAGGATTTCCTCAAAAGACTGCTATTAGCAGGAACCTCAAGTGTCACGCTCCTCATAGCCATGCTTCTGTTGCTGGAACTTTCTTCTACATGACTAACAGAAGAAGAGGGAACTGTAGAAGGAGGAACGGTAGAGGAGGTGAAAACAACAGAATTTGAATAGGTTGGAACAGGTACGGGGGCATAAGTTGGTAATGAAGTAGGAATGGACAAGGTATCAGGTGTAATACTTGAAGTGATAGGAGAAACATGAGGTACAGAAACAAAAGATGAAAGAGAGGTTTCCTCCAAAACTGGGCCAAATTCGCTACTCTCAAAACCTTCGATGAAGAGGCGTTGAGTAGATTCAGGAGTGTCATTTGGAGCAGTTTCTTCATCAGAAATAATAGTGACGGGGTCGGAGGTACAAGCAGGAGAATCTCCAATATCATCCTCAGAAACTACCACACGCCTCCTAGTCCTAGGACAAGCGGTCAAAGAGGTATCTTCATCTTCATCGGCGTCAGAATCTTCTTCAATTGATTTCCTCTTTGCAAGTACGTCATGTGTGCTCTCCAGAGCTAAGGGAGTAGTGGAAGAAGCTCTAAGGGCAGTATCTACTTCAGCTGACATCCCTCGATTTGCAAATACTGATAATTAGAAGGATATAAGATTGGATATAAAAAAGGAAGTTTACTATACGCAAAAATAATACTAAATGCATACCATGAGTTTTAACTCTCTAGCCATGTTTGGTTGAAATTGACTTCCAAGTTCGTGCCTCCATAGGCACGACCTTCAAGATAGCATCTACCCAAACACGGAAGCCAGGGACGAGTTCCACATCTCACATGGTAGCTATCAAAAAGCAGAACAAAATTTTTAAAGAAAAGAGAAGGATCAAAATAGCAAAAATAGACATGGTAAAAAGTGAAATACTTATGTGTCATGTTCCATTTTTCAGGAAAAGGCATATTTGATCCACCCACCAAATCAATTGTGGGAACACTTACAAACCCTGTGTACCAGCCACGGTCATTAATATCCTCAGGGTTTATCAGAACCCTCTTGCCACTTGCCGACAATGTAAAAACTCCATTATGAAAGAGTTTGGGATGGTAAAGGTGAATCAGATGAGGAAAAGTAAAATCAAGATCTGCTCTGACCGACATAAACCTTAAGCACGCCACAGCTCTCCATACCAGGGGACCAACTTGAGCTAAACATATTTTGAAGAAACAGCAAAATTCAAGAATGACTGGATCAATGGCGGGGGTAAATCCTAGAGTGAAAGGACAAGTGTAAACGCAAGAAAAACCGGCTCTATAAGAAGATATTCTCTGGTTAGGGTTGAGTATAACTATGGAAGTACTATCTTTCCCACGGCAATCTTTTCGAACTATTAGGATCAGCGATTCAGTAATTAAAGAAGGGTATTTATCAACTTTTTCTAATTTAAGCATTTTCTCACAAAGAGATTCTTTGTCATGCTCAAAAGATAGATCCGACGGTACGATTTCGTCTACCATTGGTTCTTGAAGGGGTTCAGAATGTTCTTTTCCTTTAGAAGAGGATTTATTGGACAAATCTCCTCTAGAGGAGGTGCTAGAAATAGAAGGGATGGTAGAACCAGATGTTCTACCACGCGTCAACCCTGCACCACGAGGGGCACCTCCTCTACCTCTTCTATGTCTTGCGGAAGCATTGGGAAAACTATCAAGTACGGGAACTCTTTTTGGGATAGGGTGTGAAGATGTCATCGTTGAACAAATTTTTACAGAAGAAAAACAGAAGGAGGAAGTGAGAAGTCACTTGATGAAGAAGATAACCGAGGAAGAAGGAATCGAAATAGTATATAAAAAGCAACTGGCAAACTAAGAAGAATAATGATGAAATGCCTATAATAAAGGTAACCATCACTTCGTGAATAGTGAAGAAAAAGGCTGCAGAACCGCAGAGCTAGTGAGGAAGTGACACGCATGTGGTGCATTAAATGGAAGGGACAATTGCAACTTCAACGCTGACATAGTATTTATCGTGACAAAAATACCCCTTTTAATGAGAATCCACTTCCCAAATATTTAATTGATAAATAAATGGGAAGTGGGGGGACTATTTGTATTGGGAAAAAACTTAATTTTTATTAAGAGTGATGTGGCATGACACGTGTATTGGTAAAAAGGTCAACAAAATAATATTTAATCGAGAAGAGGAGTTCAAAAAGGATGCGAGGCGTAGTTTAGATACGTATCACGTATCTAAATAAGGCATTTAAGACTGTGGACTCTTGAATATTCAAAAAAGATACGAAGTTAATGATAGGAGACACGGGAAAAGGGAAAAGTAAGCAGATACGAGTTCCGTATCAATTTAAGACATTAAAGGGCAACGGATCAAAACATGGATCTGAAGTTAGGAAGAAGTCCAAATTCAAACATTAAATACCTGATACGTTGAAGAATTGGCATTTAATAGGAATGATTGGGTAACGACCTATTCAATGTTATTTATTACTCAGAATTATGTTATTAAAGCCTAGGTTTCATTCTTCTACCTAGTGTTAGCTATAAAAGGAGGAAGTTATACCATTTGTGGACACGATCAGCTATTGAAAGCATACTGAAATATAATTTTTCTTTACTGTTCATTCTAATTATTGAAAGCCTATTACATTCTTTGGTCTCGATTATCAGTAGCCCGATTTTTTTCTTATTTCTAGTTTTAATCAAAATTTTATATTTTGGTTAAACAGGGCACTTAAGGGTAAGCCGCAGAAGCGGAACCGCAGGTGCAGAGTTTGGACATTAAATGAAAGTTGCAGGTGCGACTATTTGTACGTAGATGTTGTCCCAGGACCGTAAATGCAGAAATAGCTGGCCAGAAATAGTGAAATTCGAGGGTTTAGTTTCAAAAGTTGGGATATCAAATAAGACGGCTAAACAACACCAAAATCAAAAGATAAAAAATGGTTAACTTCACATCTATAAAAAATCACCGACAGCCAAAGCCATTATTCTGGCAGCAAACCCTTATAGACAACAAGCACAACACATGTTAGTACTAAAATCACAGCCGGCTACTAAACCCATTTATTCCTAACTAGACCATCCACCGTTATTCTAAATCGCCTCTGGCAACCAACGAATCGCGAGTAAAAATGCTCGAATGAAGATGTGAACCGAGAGATCTCTTCCTGTTGCTTGGATATACTGACATTTCAGATTTTGGTTAATTTCAACTGTGGGAAGTCCTTCAAAAATACTCCAAACCTAGTTGGTGATGAACAGGAACTCCGATAATATTACTATCCCAATTTCCATGAATTTGAGAAAAAAATCAGCAAACTTGACATCGGCGGCCATGAAGGTTCCAACTTCCACCCATTCTCGGCCAAATTTTGCCACTAAGTGAACCAGTTAGTGATTTAATGATGCTCAAAGTTTTTTGTTAGGACTTGTGATTATGATGTCTGAGAATCTAAGTAAAACCATATTAGATAATGGAGAAAGTGGATTAGTACAAATTGGGGGTAGCCAAATTTTAAGGATAGATGTGGAGACCATTTAGATTTAAGAAGATGTTTCCTTTTTTATTTGATTTAGGAGAATTGAATTTTGATTTTTTAAACGCATATGTGTAGAAACTGTGCATTAGCAGTTATCACTTCATCGCTGGTGGTGCATGTGGAGGTGAGTGGAATAGAAAGATGAACAAAAGAAAAAAAAAGTAGGCTTATTTGCTAGACAACTATTAATCGGGTCATCTTTTTAGGTGGGTTTGAGGGTATTGGGTTAGGTAAGATTATAAAAGGACCGGATGGACTAATTGTTACGGGAATGGGTATGGTGTTTTGTGGAGCGGGTAGCTTAATATGTGTCCAGATATAAAATGGGGTTTTGACACAGCTACCCATATAAATAAAATCATTTACCCTTGTCTACCCATTTATTTTTCTACCTATAAATTAATTACATCTTCTACTCAAAGTAGTTTTGTGGGAAATTTTTTCTTTATTCTCCAATTCTTTTTTATTTCTATGCTTTTTTTCTTGTTCTTTTTCTTTTTTGTCTTTTCTGCTTTTCTTTTTTCTCGTTTTCTTCTTATTTTTTGCTTTCTCCTTTTCTAATTTTTTTTAACTTCTTATTTTTTATATTCTTGCGGAGATGAGGATGGTCAGGTGGATGTGCGGGTTCACCAGGTTAGATAAGATTAAGAATGAAGTTATTCGAGAGAAGGTGGAGGTGGCCCCGGTGGATGAGAAGATGCGTGAAGCGAGGCTTAGGTGGTTCGGGCACGTGTAGAGGAGAAGTCCTGATGCATCGGTGAGAAGTTGTGAGCGACTGGCGGTGTTCGGTGTGAGGCGAGATAGAGGGAGACCTAAGAGGTATTGGGGAGAGGTGATTAGGCATGACATGGTTAGAATGCGGATTTTCGAGGACATGACCCTTGATAGAAAAGTCTGGAGGTCTAGTATCAGGATTGTAGGATAGGGGCTCCTAGAATTTTTCATACTCTCTCCAGGGGCTGGGTGAGGCTTGACAAGGTGATGCATAGATGATTATACATTGAATGGTGTCCCCCTTGTGATAGTTATTTATGGTAGTTACTGTTTGATACTACTGCATGTCATTTTATCTATGATCCTTATGTTTAGATAACTATTTACGCGATTTCTGTTGGAGTCACTAATGCTCTTTTGTTTTTGTTGTTGTTTCCCATTCCCTTCCCTGAGCCGAGGGTCGCTTGGAATAGCCTCTCTGCTCTTTCGGGTGGGGGTAAGGCCTGGGTAGTTGTTGTTGTTATTTTTCTCTTTATAATCTAATTTCATTTTCGATTTTCAATATTTTTATTATTCTTTCTTTTATACAATAAGAAAAATAATTGATATAGTAAATATTTGTTCACCTTTTTTTAATATAACTAGTACAATATACCTTTTATTTTTTTTCTTTCTTATATTTTAAATTCAATTATTAAACTGAAATACTATCAGATGTCACTTGATCTAATACACTGAATATCACATTAACTGCTATTGAGCACCATAAATTACATTATCAGATTCTAAGAATCAACACGTGATTGTCATGCAAACGTTGATCTTCTTCCCTACAAATATCAATACACACTCTACTATTAGCAGTAATACAACCAATTATAGAGCAAGAAAACTCTTCATATGTACTAGTTAGAATAAAAATGATTATAAAATATTAAAATAACAACAAAAGTATAAGTAGCGAAAAAGACTTCTAGTACCATGTGATACCAATATGGTATATATGTATACCAATAGAGCATATGATTTCTCTAGAATATTGCTACCGCTATATGCGACTATACTACTCTACCAAAACATTAAAGGACGCAATAAAAGTATGAGAAATTACATGCTCGTATTGAAAGCTAAATATTCGCAAAATAACTTTCTCATTTCGTATACTAAGAGGGTATAGAGTTGTATGAGGTCGTTCCGGCAATTGTCTATAACTATAAAACTATTGATACACATAATTTATATCTATCAGCACACAAAAATTCCATCATTATTGCAACTCATGTTGGTATAAATAATTTCACAATAGAATTCACTTAAAATGCAGCTAAAACAACAAAAATAATGTTCACACTACAATATGATACCAATATGACATATAACTATACCAACATGGTATACCGTACTAGTTAATTCCCAGAAACTATATGACATACTACTTTACATAACACACATGCATAAAACGAAAAAAAAAAATACCATATATGAATATAATAAGGTATTTTATACTATATTACTATTATTAAAAGTAAATCAAATATTGTACCAATTAAATGCAGCTAATACAACCAAAAAATAATTCAACTAGCATATGATACCAATATAGTATATAGCTATACTAATAGGGTATATAGTTGGAATGAATTGTATACTAAAATGGTAAATTTATATACTATTTGGGTATACAATATAAAGTCGTCTTCTTCTCCGGTTCAACTATATTTCAATCTAAATTTCTAAAATTTACAACAAAATCTCCACCAAATCGACTAAAACTTTAGCTAAAACCTCCAATCAACTTTTCAAACTAACCCAATCAGGATCGGATCAAAATAATTAAAAACTCAAACAAATCGAGTTATGAGTTTCAAGCTTCAAGGTCCGTCAACGGTTGATTTAAATTTTTGTACAATAAATCTCCAAAAATATATAACTTTTATCTCTTAAGAAATCTATAGACAAGAGATACTAAAGAATCTCAATGTGCTCGATTTCAACCTTGTGAACACACTAAATGCTTATTTATATGAATGCCTCAAGTTCGGATGCAAGCCAATTTTCTCTTTATAAATATATAAATTTTACATTATCAGGAACAAAATAATTAATTGAACAAAAAGCAAATAAAAGAAAAATAACCAAAAGGGAGAACAAAAACTAGAAGAACCTAACTCGTATTTTAAACTAAGTTTTACGTGAAAAAGGAATCTTTAAAATTGGAGACTCGTTATTATTTGAGACATCATCTATTCTTGTTGAAGTTGGATTGAAATTTCTTTTAGCAATAAGCTTTACTCTTGTTTAAGCTTACAGTTATAATTATTAAACCATCTGAGCGGGTAAATAGTATTGATTGCATAGGTAGTAAAAGTAAATAGTTTAGATATGGGTATTTAAGGGTAAATAGTTTGACTTAAATGAGTATAAAGTGAGATTTTCTCATATAAAAGGGCACGGATGGATGCCACGTGTCATATTCGTTTAATGGGAGTTCTATAGCCCAATAGTATAACGGGAAAAAACTTTAAACAATTTATCATAGTAGAGGGACAGATCGAATCTTTTTCCATATTACCCTTGATATGCAGGACTTTTTTTTTTTCACTTCTCTGGAAGCCATATTATTTTCGTTTATCTTATATTTAATTTTCTATTACTAGCTATCAATTATTTTTTTTTGCTTCGGTTATCTTATTATCTTACTGTGTTATTGCTTCTTTCTGACGATAGTTTTTTTGAGCTGAAGATTTATCAAAAATAATCTCTTGTCTCTCTATTATTACAAGATAGGGTTAAGATCAAGATATACACCGATTATATTGATTTTGGTGTTAATTTTGGTATTGTTGTATGACAAATCAGAAAACCCAGTGCAATGGTATATAAAGTCCTTAATCATTACTCAACTCTTTGTTACCACTCAATCACGCACTTCAATGAAGTGATCTAACAAACATTTACTTTTTTCTTACTTCATCGATTTAAAATAAGTAATCTTTTTAGTCTTTTCTTTTTGTGGTTTAAAATAAATAATTTTTTCAGATTTCAAGAATGTATTAATTATTTTTTCCTATATTACCTTTGGAGTATGTGTTACTCTTTGCGGTCAAAAACAAGTGATCTTTTATCCTTTTTTGTCCAAAATAAATGAATTTTCCAAATTTCAAGAATGTATTAATTATATTTTCCTCAATGCCTTTTGAATAAAAAGTATTGGAGTTTGTGTTAGGAGTATTTATGTGAAGAGATAGTAAAGATTAATATGGTTAATTTTATTATTAATTAATATTAAACGAGGAATTTCTTAATCTATGTGAATACAGCTAAACAATTATTTATTTTGGACTAGAGAGAGTAGAAGTATTTATGTGAAGAGATAGTAAATATTAATATGGTCAATTTTATTACTAATTAATATTAAAAGAAAATTTTCTTAATTTATGTGAAAACAGCTAAAAATCACTTATTTTGGACCAAATGGAGTATTTTAGTTCAGTTAGATATCTTAACATTACCCTAAATAAACTTCTTTTATATAAGTAGGCGTTTAGCCTCAATTAATTCTCACCCAACCTAGTCTCTTAAAGAGCTTGTCGGATGAGGATGAGACTATAGCTTGCAATAACTTCAAAAGAACAGCGGCGAAATATATTCGTTGTCACTTGAAGGGCTTGACGAAGGATGAAGTCTGCAATTTCTTGAAGAACTTGTCGCAAGAGGATGTGTGAATTATCTTAAAGATCTTGCTGGAGAATAAAATTCACAGTCTCTTGAAGAGCTTGTCGAACAAAGAAATTCGCGATATCTTAAAGAGCTTGTCGGAGGAGGAAAAGAGTGATATTTGTAGTCATTTGAAAAGCTTATCGGCCGAGGAAGTTCACAATCTCTAAAAGAGCTTATCGCAGGAGGAAGATAGTGATGTTTGCAGTCATTTCAAGAGCTTATCGGACGAGGAAGTTCACATGCTCTTAAAGAGCTTTTCAGACAAGGAAGAGAGTGTATTTTGCACTAACTTCAAAAGAAAGGCGGCAGAGAACATTCGCATTCACTTGAAGAGCTTGTCAAAAGACAAAGTTCACAGTTTCTTGAAGAGCTTGTCAGAGCAGGATGTGCTTAGTCTCTTGAAGATTTTGTCGGAGGAGGAAATTCACATTCGTAGTCTCTTGAAAAGCTTATCGGATCTTGCCGGAGGAGGAAATTCACATTTTTAGTCTCTTGAAAAGCTTATTGGAGGATTAAGAGAGTGGCGTTTGCAGTCATTTCTAGTGGCGGCTCAATGAAATTGGAGGCCTAAAGCCAAGAGTTAAGAAAATGTGAGGAAACAACATTAGTAATGTGATAATGGTTGGACAAATAGACACGATTAGTTTAGATAGCCAAGAAAAAATTGTATGGTCTTAACAAATTTTCTTTCAGGTTTTAAGTTATCTTTTAAGTATTCCACAGTATAACATTTTCTAATATTTTAAAACTTCGAGTTAAATTATTTAAATATTCATATCTACTCATAAAATATTTGATAACTAGAACTAATGTTGTATATTGAAACAAAATGTTGATATTTTGTTAACATAAAAAAAACTTTACTAATATAAATAAGTATAACTAATAGAAAAAGTTTAGGGGTAGGTCTTTGATTCTTAGGGGCCTAAAGCAGAATCTTTAGTGGCATTACCCTAGAGCCAGTTATGATCATTTCAAGAGCTTATTGGGCGAGTAAGTTCATACGCTCTTAAATAGCTTGTCAGAGGAGGAAGATGTTGTATTTTGCTGTTACTTTATAAGAAGGGCCGCATAGGATATTCTCAGTCACTTGAAGAGCTTGTCAAAGGAAAGAGTTCGCATTCTCTTGAAGAGCTTATCAGAGGAGGATGTGCGCAGTCTCTTGAGTATCTTTGTCGGAGGAGAAAATTTGCATTCGCACTCTCTTAAAAAGCTTCAGGAGGAGGAAGCGAGTGACATTGGAGGAGGAAGAGAGTGATGTTGGCAGTCACTTAAAGAAGTTGCATGAGTTGTCCTCGTCGAGATAGTGTCAATTTTCATCGCCCCCATTCCAAAAGAGTATGAACCACCTTGGAGTATTTGTTAGAGTTGCAACTTCCTTTTGATGCAGAGTATGAATTTTAATAGTAAGTTAATTAGATTATTTCTTATACTAAGTTGGAAGTAAAGATCCACGCATTTTCTAATGGGTTTTTTCCCTGTTCATTCTCTAAACACCTAAACAAGTTTAGGAAAAAATTGTTCTGCGGGTGAGCATTATGATATTTGAGTTGTCGAGCTCATTTTATGTAATGGGATGAACATCCTTTACCAGTGTAAAAGATTGCTAGTAAGGTAATGAGCTGACATGCCACAATATATTAAATTCTTCTGCTGAATTATCTAACTTTTGTTGTATCTAATCAAAATTTCGATTAGTTTTTGTATTGAACATTCTAAGCCAAAAAAAGAGTGATAGGCCTTCTAATTTTTCTTGTTGATTACATTTAGTTGGACGGCCTACTAGCAAAATGGATGCTTCTGTGAAAACTCAAGGCATGTTTTAAATACAAAGTATCATCAACTTATCTTTTTAACATGTTGTTGTTGAGATAGACTAAGCCAAATTTTAGTGTAATGAAGCATTGGATGCAATTTAGGCGAGATAAAGTGAAAGTTATTTTCAAGTTTAAAATTGTAATCTAGAGAATTTTCATTATGCCCAGCACCTCTAATATCCCAAATCATTTTTTTCTGCACTATAATTATGAGTCATTGGTTTTTGTATCTATATGTCTAAACTTTCATGTATGCTTTTGTAGATCGAACACTGCACACAATATAAAACATCGATAAACAAGAGATGGGAGACTTAGAAGACAAGTTTGATCTCCTAAGGTGGTTCAGTCAAGGAACTAGTATATGTAATTGGCATTTTGGGATACCTGTTTGTCAATCCTGAAACTAACAAAATAGTGCCAAATCTGAACAGGTTTTGGGAACTTTATTTCCCTAGAAAATCCATGTCCATATATTTGAGGGATCCTATTTGCATTGATGAGTCACATTAATTGCAAATTTTGGTCCCTAGTTGTAGAGATTCTAGAAAGATTATTTCCCTCGTTAGAACTTTTGGTATTTCCTCAACTTTTGTGGTTGTGTCAAATAGGGAGGGTTCTCTGGAGCAAAGTTTTGAATTACTAGAATGATCATTAATCCATGAATAATCCCTTCTTATTAAACTTCTTTCAGCTTCTACAGCCTCTTTACACAGTAGCTCCCCCCGCACAACTTTGGCCACAACACTAAGAAAATAAACAGTATATACAGCTAATAGGATGACTGTTAGAAAATCAATAAAAGTAATTTGTGATTGGAAAGTATAACTAACTATAAATGATATCTGATGGTAGTAGATGAAAAATCATCACACGAAGAAGAGAAACTCAGCTAGACCATTGAGCGAAAGTTTATCTGATGAAAAATAAAGAGGATGTCAGTTATGATATAATATGTTTTCGTATTTCTTTATTTCATTTTTCAAGTGTTGGAAGTCCTCTGTATGATTCTGAGCATTGAGACTCCTTTACCTTAATAGTAAACTGATAAAGCAATTGATATTTCATCCTTCCATAGATTCCTACAAATGTGAAAGCATCAGATGCATGTAAATTGGAACACCCTGCAAAATTCAGCAAATGACTGAATTCCCTTCTCAAAGGGGTGAAAATCGATTAATGTTTTGAGTGTATTAGTTTTATACTTACACATAATTTTTCCTATTTTCTTATGCATTTTAAATAATGACCACCCCTTTGAAATTATGATAAAGGGAAATGCAATACACTTGTGTACAATAGTTATTAGTGACTCAGGCTTTGGACAAATTGAGCAGCAGTACTTGTGTGATATACTTTACAAATAATTATCTTCTGCAAAGCGTGGAGCTTCTTTTCCTGCATCTATGCTTGTATCTATCTCGTACTTGTGGTGATAAGAGATACATATATTGCAATTGTTATTCTAGTGCTTATGGGAGATAAAGAAAAAGAGGATACAAGTTCTAATAAAATCTCTTTTCCAATCTCCCTAAATTATTTTTAATTATTGGAAAATCCTGCATTATCCATACTCCAAATTATCGCAACTCCTTTTACCTTAATATTGAAATTATGCAAGTTATGTTTCCCTTCTTCCATATATGGCTATAGACATCAAAGAATTGTATGCTTGTTGAAATGAAAACACTTTGTGCAGGAGCAAATGATAAAACCTCCTTCTCGGAGAGGTGATAATAAATTTATATTCTAGATCTCTTGCTTACATAAATTTGGAGAAGCAAGAGGCCTAATACATATTCAAATTGCAGAATGCAAGTTCCTCTCGGGGCACCCAAAACTTTGTCTCTGCACTTGGTAGTAGAACATCATCTTCCATTTATCATCATGGAGTGAGTTTGTCACGACCCCAACTTGGTCGTGATGGCGCCCAGCACGCTACTAGGCAAGCCCGACCATTTTCAATAAAAATCCCATTTATTAAACAAAAGAAGATAAAAATTGTTTAAGTTAAAGGCCCAAAATACCGATAACAGTACTGGAAAAATCCCACAAAATACCAATATAGCCCAAAAGGACCCGGTGTCACGAATATACGCCTGTACAACAGAGTAATATCCTACTACAAAGTCTGTCTAAAAGTCTGAAAGTATGGAAATAAAAGACAAGGATAAAGGGAAAAGTCAACGGCTGCGAACGCCATGCAGCTATCTCGACACTCTCGAAAATAAATCTGCTGATCACTGAAAATCTACTCAGTCTAAGAAGAGGAACCTGGATCTGTACTCAAAGCGCATGGAGTAAAGTGAGTACTCCGACTCAGCGAGTAATAAACATAACTAGAGTCTGAAAGTAAGAAAACGCAGAAAATGCACAAAGTACTCTATATCTAGCAGTTCGTATCCAAAATAGTGGAAACAGTATACAACAAGTCATACAGTTAAGAAATAATGCATGAAAGAATGCAACACATATAATGGTACACTCTAGAACCCATTGCGGCGTGCAGCCCGCTCCATATATTTAACGTTGACGGCGCTCACTAGGGTTGTGTACAGACTTCGGTCTACAGCCCAAGCGCAATATCTTCCATATCTTGGCATCAAACAGGCTCACGACCTCAATATCAATATATCATCGGTTGCGGCGTGCAACCCGATGCATAATAAGGAAATCATCCTCAGAGTCGGGTCCTCAACCATCTCAGTCAAATAAATGCATAACTAATCGGGCATGACTTACTATCGAGATTTCAGCCCTCTTATCCTTTTTCATTAATATTCATGATTAAAAATACAGTTCTTTCATTATTTCGACCATAGAAAGCATGACTGAGAGTATGTGATATGCACACAAGTGAGGTAACACACATAAGATCCCTAAGGATTCTACAGGTCGGCACAAGGCCCCAAATACGGCAATAAGCCCAATTCACAGTGATAAAGTATGCGTCTCAATCTCCCATATAGAAGAAATCATATTCAGGATAGACCAAGTCTCAATCCCCAATAATAACCGACCCCGCACTCACCATGGAATGCGTGTCACGCCTTAATATAGCGTCACAATGTGAATGTCTGGGGTTTCAAACCCTTAGAGGAACAGTTACATCAATTACTCACCTCAAACCAGCTAAATAACTAGTCCACCAAGCCTTTTCCTCTAGAATCAACCTCCTCGCGCACCAAATCTGGTCAAAACCATAAGGAATATGTTATATTAAGCTAATGGAACATAACCCAATTAAAAGAACTCAAAAAACACCCAAAAACACGAAGTTGACAAAACCCGAGCCCGGGATTGTCACACCTCTTTTTTACGCACCCGCAAGGATGCAAAAAGTTTTTCCAATTAAAGGACAATCGAGATGGGATTTATTTTAATTATTTCAGAGTCGCCACTTGGGAGATTTATGGTGTCCCAAGTCACCGGTTAAATCCCAAATCGAGGAAAAGAATGACTCTATTTAACAGTCCGCGAACCAGAAATCCGGATAAGGAATTCTATTAACCCGGGAGAAGGTATTAGGCATTCCCGAATTCCGTGGTTCTAGCACGGTCGCTCAATTGTCGTGTTTGGCTTATCTATCTGCTTTTTACAATTATGTACTTAGTGCAAGTTAATATCCCTTTACCGCTTTTATTATTGGTTATGATTTACGAAAGAGAAAGTTGCTTAAAAATATGTTTTCGAATCACGTCACATGAAATGCACCCGGATCCTCGACATATTCTTATTCAACATTTCGGGGTTTGGATTCGGGTCGCATGAAATGCACACCCGTATTTAAGAAGATAGAACTAAAATATGCGCCCGGATCGACTACTTATTTACACTGTTGAGAAGGGCATGATATTCGTTAAGAAACGACGCATCTCAAAATCTAAGTATTTTATATGTACATTTATGAAGGCTGTGCGATTAGTGTAACTATTGGGCGAGGTGCACCTTTGATTCAAATCTAAAGCGAATTACATCCCACTGTATTTTACTTTAGGAGTTGATTCCAAATTATTTAAAACTTGCTACGAACCACACCACATGAAATGCGCCTGTGGTTCCTGACACGCTTTATTTGCTCTTGCCCGAAATTTGGGGTCGGGTCACATGAAATGCACCCCCGACTCCTTTAATCTAATTACGTCATTCAGTTGAGTAATAACTCCCTAGCTAATCTTGCTTTTAACATATGGTCTAACGTTAACAGATTTGGAGATTACACACATGAGCAGAGAAGATTGAATAGAGATACAACAGACTAATTCAGGTTTACGTGCTTATCTAATGACAGCGTATGTTTGGTCTAGCTACACTTTTCCATAACCAAGACTAGCAATACAAACTTAATTAGAGAATAACAGAACGTAATTGAACATAAGAACTTTAGATGACAACATGTTTCAACAGACTTCAAACATAAGCTTCAGGCTTCATTCTTTTCGAACCAAGGAATTACAACAACAGAGATGTGTACCTGGAACGCGGAAGAACAAAGATGAGTGAGCAGTGGCAATGCAGCAACAGTAACAGGAACAGTAACAGCAACAGTAACAGGAGCAACAATCAATAGACCAATAACAACCAAGGTAAACCAACAACCACACAAATGACTAAGCAGCAGCAACAATAACCAACCAATGGCAACAATGATAACCAACCAGTGCTAAACTCAACACATTAACCAACCAACAACAATGGCCAACACAGCAGCAGCACACAACAAATGAGATGTGTACCAGCAGCAAATGACCACAACAGTAACAGGAATGGACCAGCTAAAACACTAGCACAGCCACAGCACTGGACCAGCAGCAACACAGACACAAACAGCCACAACAACCAGTGGCAGTTAACCACAGTAGCACAGCAACCACACTGGATCAAACAGCAACAATAGATATAAACAGCAACAACAATACACACGACCAACAGCAACCAACTGGAAACTACCACAACACTAGACCAGCAGCACCAAATGAACACGACAGCAGCAACAATAGACCAAGCCAGCACAGTCAATCAACACAGCAGCAGCATACACTCAACACAGCTAAAACAATGACCCAGCACTACCAACAACACAAGAACACAACAAACCAGCGACCAAATACTCAGCCACTGAATCAAAACACACGAAACAGTCCAGAAGCCAATGAAACAGTAGCTTCTTTATCTGTATATTTGTATGTGTGTATCGAAATGTATATCTGCTCTCTATTTTTTCTCTCCAGGTACTCTCTAGTTATGACTGTTTTTCCTTTTCTTAGCTATTCTGTGTTCTCTCCCGTTTTTCCCTTAGTATTCTCCTTTGTTATCTATACTTATAGTTGCAAACAAATGCAACTCCAAGATACAATAATCAGACAATCAATTCTGCCCATCCTCCTCTCTGTCTAACCCATCAAATTCCTTGCATTCCCCACTATCTACTGTCCAATGTATGGACTCAAGCATTAAACAATGCTGGTGGCAGGAACATCAGTGGGATGCCCTGCTGTGCAGGTTCCACTAGCCCTTGTATGGGTATGTGATTAAATAACTATCAAATTATGACAATTGCATTTAACTAACTCCTAATCCAGAATTAACACACAACAAAGCCTAGACTTGCATTGCATACGGGCAGACCAAGGGATCCATAATATGAACTAATTGCTTGACGACTTTAGTCGAACTGAACATATGATTCGTTTTAACTAACGGAAACAGAAGGAATTGACCAAATAAAAGGCCTTAAAGGAGGAGAACAGATCAACTGATATGAGAAATTAAAAACATGACAGATGAGAACTGAAACATAAAACAAACACACATGTTCACACAATCGAATTAAATCGACCAAAGAAGAAATGAATACCTCGTAAGAAATCTGCCGACCCAAGCTTTGAACTAAGATTTGGAACTATTGAAGCCAAACGGGCTTTAATCGAGATGTTCTCGATTGAGAACACCTAGACTAAAGTCCCTTGGACTTCAATTACGACTAATTTGACTCGAATTTGGCTTTTGAAAACTAGGGTTCTTGGGCTCGGATTTGGGGCTTTTGCATTTCTGGTTAGATTCGAACCAAACCAATGTCAATGGGAGTGTGGGGGAGGTGTGAGGAGACTGTGGTATGAATTTGGTGAAGTTTGGCGTAGTTTGGGTTTTGACTCGAATCTTTGAATGAAGATTCGAGACGTTTGGTGGTGATTCGAGGTTAACGGAGGCCGGATTCGTAATGGGGAAGGTGAGGGGAAGATTTTGGTATTAGTTTGGTGGCCGTTGGCCTACCGGAACCGCCGTGAGGCGATTTCCGGCAGGCGGGGCACGGCGGAGGAGGGCGGGGGTCAAGAGACCTGGTCTCTGAAGGTGGGAGACGGTTGAGGGGGGGTCTGAAAGGGGGGGGTATGGAAATGAGTTTATATATGATTTGAGAGGTTAAATCCTGATCGTTGGATCAAACTTGATCAACGATCAGGATCTCCTCACTTAAACCAAACGGTGTCGTTTGGTTAAGTCATAGTCTGAATGTATTTGGGGATTTATGGATTAATCTGGGCCGTTGGATTATAAAATCCAACGGTCCGGATCAAGCGTTACACAGGCTGAAGCTTGGACGGGTATTTGGGCTGGGTATTGAGTTAGTGTGGGCCTGGTCCTTTAACGAATTGGAGACGGCCCAGTTCTGATTTCTTCTTTGTTTTGCAACTAGACTCCATGATGTATCATGTGTATATGTATATGTATATATATATATATATATATATATATATATATATATATATATATATATATATATATATATATATATATACATTGATTTATAACATAATTAATTTTTTAATACCACTATCCTACATAATTACATATCACCTAAATCACGTAATTTCGATATCGGACACCAAAAATGCAAAACCTAATATATTTTTTGTATTTTATTAATTTAAATAAATAGACATGCACACAAAAATATAAATTTAAGATAAAAATAACACAAAATCACAAAAATCATGCCAAACACAATGACTCTTTTATTTTGACACTTTGGGAGTAATTCTCGTATAGGGCAAAAATCACGTGCTCACAGCTGCCCCTCTTTGCGCGGAAACATGAAGAGTTTTCGTGCAAAGATAGTGAGCAAATACAAGCGATTTTGCCCGTTCGAGCACTCCGTGTGAAGCATTTCTAAAAAGATCTTGACCGAGCCTTTTACAGGAGGCCTCCTACATATCCTGGGCTAAACAGGAATCAGGTCAATGTAGTTCGGGAAGTTTTTGGTAGCTGGGACTACCATGGTACTGCGACTTTTGCTGTTACTGATGTTGCTGTTGCGACTACTTCCCACTGCTTAGCTGATCTCCTTGTTACACCGTACTAAGCAACAAAAACAAGAAGCTAGACTAAGTTACTGTACTACAAGTTCTTATCTATCCTTTTTAACTTGATCTTGTCGCGCTCCTTGCCATCCTGTCTGACTTGGCGTTCCTTCTGATGCTTCGTCTCTTCTTACGAACTTGGATTCATGCGGAAGATTTCTGTTACATTCTACCGCTTTCCTCTACCAAATTAAAACAGATCGCCACTCCATTCTCCAGGCGGGCTCCCTGACTTCAACTACTACTTCAAAATTAAATCGCCACTCCATTCTCCAGGGCGGGCTCCCTGACTTCAATTACAACTTCAAAATTAAATCGCCACTCCGTTCTCCAGGCGGGCTCCCTGACTTCAACTACTACTTCAAAATTAAATCGCCACTCCGTTCTCCAGGCGGGCTCCACGACTTCAACTACGACTTCGAAACTAAATTGCCATTCCCCGATTCTCCAGGCGGGCTCCACGACTTCAACTACAACTTCGAGAATTAAATCGCCACTCCATTCTCCGGGCGGGCTCACGACTTCGACTACTACTTCAAAATTAAATCGCCACTCCATTCTCCGGGCGGGCTCCCGACTTCAATTACAACTTCAAAAATAAAATCGCCACTCCGTTCTCCGGGCGGGCTCCCTGACTTCGATTACAACTTCGAAAACTAAATCGCCACTCCATTCTCCGGGCGGGCTCCCTGACTCAACTACTACTTCAAAATAAAATCGCCACTCCATTCTCCAGGCGGGCTCCCTGACTTCAGTTACAACTTCAAAATTAAATCGCCACTCCATTCTTCAGGCGGGCTCCCTGACTTCAACTACAACTTCAAAATAAATCGCCACTCCGTTCTCCAGGCGGGCTCCCTGACTTCGACTACAACTTCAAAATTAAATCGCCACTCCGTTCTTCAGGCGGGCTCCCCTGACTTCGACTACTACTTCAAAATAAAATTGCCACTCCAGTCTCCAGGCGGGCTCCCGACTTCAATTACAACTTCAAAACTAAATCGCCACTCCATTCTCCGAGGCGGGCTCACGACTTCAACTTCTAGACTTCGAAAATAAATCGCCACTCCGTTCTCCGGGCGGGCTCCCACTGACTTCGATTACTGCTTCAAAATAAAATCGCCACTCCGTTCTTCGGGCGGGCTCCCCGACTTCAACTACTACTTCAAAATAAAATTGCCACTCCATTCTCCGGGCGGGCTCCCTGACTTCGATTACAACTTCAAAACTAAATCGCCACTCCCGTTCTCCGGGCGGGCTCCCCGACTTCGACTACGACTTCAAAATAAATCGCCACTCCGTTCTCCGGGCGGGCTCCACGACTTCAACTACTACTTCAAAATAAAATTGCCACTCTATTCTCCAGGCGGGCTCCCTGACTTCAATTACAACTTCAAAACTAAATCGTCACTCCATTCTCCAGGCGGGCTCCCTGACTTCAATTACAACTTCAAAATTAAATCGCCACTCCATTCTCCGGGCGGGCTCCCTGACTTCAACTACTACTTCCGATTTCATCCTATCTTGATTACCTTCGTTTTGCTCTTGTACCATTTTCTTCTTCTGCATTGCCTCTCGGACCACTTTCTCTACTGAATTATCCTGTCTTGGAATTGCCTTCCCCAGGTCGTGTTACTTTTCTTCTGGCAGCTGGGGGTATTTTTGAACTGTCTACTCGTCTGCTGGGGATGATGCTGCTGGGGGAGCATTCTTTGTTTCCTTCACCCCTCATTTTCTTCCTTCTTCCCATACCTCCTCTGGGACTCACGCTTTTGCCTCCTCGAACAAACTATGAGATGTAATACTGCGAGGAGAATCTCGAAGCCATTGTTTTATTTTCCCACGACTGCTGGGGGTGATACCAAGCTCAAATATTACCCCATCGTGTCGTCTGGCCTTTCTCAAAACTATTCTGCTCGGAGCTGGTACTTCCCGAAATCTTGCGTTGCTTTCTACCCTTATCCTCTGAGTCTTGCTTTCCAGAAAATTTTCGCAACGGGAGAAAATTTTCTGCCCCAGTTTGATAAACTTCTGGACGGTATGCCTTTCTGCCATCGGACCCTCTTTTCCTGCTTTAAATCAAAGAAAAATTGTTAGTTTCAAAATGCCGTGAGTGGTCGTGCCACTCTTGTTGGGGCCATTCTCTTTCAGCTGCTTGGCCCCTCTCGAACTTTGAGGACGACGTTGACGCTTGCTTGGGACGATGCTTTTTCCACGAACGACCTCTTATCTTTCCTTTTATTCCACTCTTTGGTTTGATCCGACTCTTTTTAGCCGGTGATCTGTTGCGTGAAATCATCTTTCGGACATGCCACGTGTGTCCATCATACTCCGTAATTCTTGCGAACCTTCCACTCAGCCTGTCATCCCAATCTTACTATCGTAACGACTTCTGTCTTATTGCCTCGTTCCATGCCTATTCACTTTCAATATACTGCTTTGGGAGACTTGGTAGTAAGCTTTGAAAAATCAATTTTCGAAAATGAAAGAAAAGAAAAGAATACTGACCGCAAATGACAAAAGAAGAGAAAAACTTTTCCGAACTCAAAAATAGGAAAACTTATCTGAATGTGTGCCTGATCCAATGTTATGCCGCGCCTTTGAGATTAAACTACCCAGTCTATTCATATCAATCACTTTCCGATGCCGCGTCCTGCTAGAGGTAAACGGATGTCCAAACCTTGTCTCATGCAGACATCTTGTAACCATCTCGTCCTGTCACCTCACAGTGCCCTTCAAAGGTTTTCACTAATGAGATTCTCTCATTTCTCTCTATCTCCCGTCGCCTTAAGGTGCCCGTAAAGGTTTTCACCGTAAGACTCTCTCATTTTACTTCTCTCAACTTCCTTCGCCTTAAGGTGCCCGTTAGGGTTTTCACCATTAAGACTCTCTCATTTATGCTTTCTTTCCCTGCGGCGGGGTATCACCCCTGAGATTCCCTCTAGAGCGTTATCCCCTTTCGGCTTGTGCATCCTGGATTCAATCGAGGGTCGGGATGTCACTCTTGGCTTTCATTCACATGACTTGGCACTTCTCAAATACTGATCGAGAGGTCTTTCTGGCTTTTGATATGGTTTCTGCGCGTGAGGCTGAAGAAAAGGGTTTAGCCTCAACGGTTAGCTTATTACAACTTTCGGAATCCATACTATCTTTCAAACGAAACAATGACTTCTGCCCCAGTTTTGTTGCTTGGGGGATTTTTTTGATTTTTATTTTATTATGACCGAGCCGTGTGGCGCCTACGTATCCTTCTTGAGGAATCAGGTCGAACGTAGTTCACTTTTTCTTGTATTACTTCTTTGTTTCTTTTATGTTCTGTTACGCATCTTCCTTGATGATTCCGAAAGAGGGTATATGAAAGAATAGTTAAGGCTCAAATGGGGAAACAAAGGTTAAAGTGTTTGGGTAGTAGAAAAATTGCCTCTGTCATTTCATTCTCCGAAAAATGCCAAATACACACAAACGAAAACCAAACGTTGACAAATGCATTAAAGAATTACACATAATATCTCTTGACTGCATCAGAATTGATAGCCATATCGGTGCATCTTCCTTCGACATCAGTCAGACATAGAGCGCCGTTGGATAATACTCTAGTCACCACAAATGGTCCCTGCCAATTTGGAGCGAACTTGCCTTTTGCTTCGGCCTGATGTGGTAGAACTCTCTTCAGCACATGCTGTCCCACTTCAAATTTCCTGGGACGTACCTTCTTGTTATATGCTCTCGCCATTCTCTTTTGATACAATTGGCCGTGACATACTGCCGTCAATCTCTTTTCATCGATCAAGCTCAATTGCTCCAATCGGGTTTTGACCCACTCGTCGTCATCAATCTCGGCTTCAGCGACAATTCGGAGGGACGGAATCTCAACTTCTGCGGGTATTACTGCTTCAGTCCCGTATACCAACAAGTAAGGAGTTGCACCTACCGAAGTTCGGACGGTAGTGCGATAACCCAACAGCGCAAATGGTAACTTTTCATGCCACTGCCTAGACCCTTCTACCATCTTCCTCAATATCTTCTTTATGTTCTTGTTTGCTGCCTCGACCGCACCATTTGCTTTTAGGCGATACGGTGTGGAATTTCGGTGTGTAATCTTGAACTGTTGACATACCTCTTTCATCAATCCACTGTTAAGATTTGCACCGTTATCCGTAATGATCATCTTTGGAATTCCAAACCTACAAATGATGTGGGAGTGTACGAAGTCCACTACCGCCTTCTTGGTCACTGATTTGAATGTTTTGGCCTCCACCCACTTGGTAAAATAATCAATCGTTACCGGAATGAACCTGTGACCATTGGAAGCCGCAGGCTCAATAGGTCCAATAACATCCATACCCCATGCGACAAACGGCCATGGTGCGGACATTGTATGCAATTCAGTCGGCGGAGAATGAATCAAATCTCCGTGTATCTGACACCGATGGCATCTTCGCACGAAACTTATACAATCCCGCTCCATAGTGAGCCAATAATATCCTGCTCGAAGAATCTTCTTTGCCAATACGTATCCGCTCATGTGTGGTCCGCAAACTCCCGAGTGTATATCTGTCATCACTGTTGTGGCTTGACTTGCATCTATACATCTCAACAATCCCAAATCTGGGGTTCTTTTGTACAGCACCCCTCCGCTAAGGAAAAATCCGTTCGCCAACCGCCGAATAGCTCGCTTTTGATCTCCAGTTGCTTGCTCTGGGTATACTCCTAACCTGAGGTATTCCTTGACATCATGAAACCACGGCTCACCATCCACCTCTTCCTCTATCACATTACAATAAGCATGTTGATTCCGGACATGGATATGTAATGGATCGACACGAACCTTGTCCGGGTGATGTAGCATTGATGCTAAAGTAGCTAGAGCGTCGGCAACCTCATTATGCATCCTTGGGATGTGCTTGAATTCTACCGATCGAAAGCGTTTGGTCAAATCATGCAAACACTGACGATATGGGATAAGCTTTAAATCTCTGGTTTCCCATTCTCCCTGAATCTGATGTACTAGAAGGTCCGAGTCCCCCAAGACCAAGACGTCCTGTACATCCATGTCCACCGCTAATCGCAACCCCAAGATACATGCCTCGTACTCAGCCATATTATTGGTGCAATGAAAACGCAGTTGAGCAGTAACAGGATAATGATGTCCTGTTTCAGATATAAGCACAGCCCCTACTCCGACTCCTTTTGCGTTCGCCGCTCCGTCGAAGAAGAGCTTCCACCCTGGATCCTTGGTTAGTTCTAACCCCTCAATTTGCAACACTTCTTCGTCTGGAAAATACGTCCTCAAGGGTTCGTATTCGTCATCAACAGGATTTTCAGCTAAGTGATCGGCCGGGGCTTGAGCTTTCATAGCCGTCCTTGTCACGTATATGATGTCGAACTCCGTAAGTAATATTTGCCATTTTGCTAACCTCCCTGTAGGCATAGGTTTCTGGAAAATATACTTCAACGGATCCAAACGCGAAATGAGGTAAGTGGTGTAAGAAGACAAATAGTGTTTCAGCTTTTGGGCTACCCAAGTCAGGGCGCAACATGTCTTTTCTAGATGAGTGTACTTGACCTCGTGGATTGTAAATTTCTTACTGAGGTAGTAAATGGCCCGTTCCTTCCTGCCAGGTAAGATCATGCTGCCCCAGTACGCAGCCAAACGAATTCTCCAAGACCGTCAGATAAAGAATCGGGGGTCTACCTGGCTCAGGCGGAACTAGTACGGGTGGATTTGACAGATACCCTTTGATCCGGTCAAACGCTTCCTGACATTCTGCCGTCCATTCTATCGCGGCGTCTTTCTTCAATAGGCGGAATATGGGTTCACGAGTTGCCGTAAGCTGGGCAATAAACCTACTGATGTAATTCAACCTTCCCAACAGACTCATTACCTCTGTTTTATTCTTCGGCGGGGGTAACTCCTGAATGGACTTGATTTTGGAGGGGTCCAACTCAATGCCCCGTCGGCTGACGATGAATCCTAGCAGCTTTCCTGATGGAACTCCGAATGCGCATTTGGCCGGATTAAGCTTGATGTCGTACCTTCGAAGTCTTTGAAAGAACTTCCTGAGGTCGGCAACATGGTCTTCTTGACGCCTGGATTTTATGATCACATCATCCACGTACACCTCAATTTCCTTGTGTATCATGTCATGGAATACCGTAGTCATCGCCTTCATATATGTTGCTCCTGCATTCTTCAAACCAAACGGCATCACTCGGTAGCAATAAGTCCCCCACGGTCTGATAAAAGCCGTCTTCTCTGCGTCCTCTCATCCATCAAAATCTGATGATATCCCGCATAACAGTCCACAAAGGATCCAATTTCGCGTCCGGCGCAATTATCAATCAGGATATGGATATTGGGAAGTGGGAAATTATCCTTAGGACTTGCCTTGTTGAGATTGCGATAGTCCACGCATACTCTGATCTTTCCGTCTTTCTTTGGCACCGGTACTACGTTAGCCAACCATTCAGGGTATCGAGTGACACGAATGACTTTCGCTTGCAACTGCTTGGTTACCTCCTCCTTAATCTTCACACTCATCTCCGTCTTGAATTTCCGCAGTTTTTGCTTGACGGGAGGATATGCCGGATCAGTGGGTAATCTATGAACCACTAGATCAGTGCTGAGTCCTAGCATGTCGTCGTACGACCATGCGAAAATGTCTTTAAACTCCATGAGTGTTTTGATCAGTTCTTCTCTCAGATTGGGTTCAATATGGACACTTATCCGGGTTTCTTTGACGTCATCGGCATTCCCTAGATTAACGGTCTCAGTATCATTTAAGTTCGGTTTGGGTTTTTCCTCGAAGTGACTTAATTCTTCACCGATTTCCTCTACGGCTTCATCATCGCCGTACTCTGACTCACTCTCGTCACTTCTTATTTCATGTGTTATTATTTCCAAACCCGATTGACTTTCTAGGCTGGGTTGATTAATCTTTAAGCACGCCATATCATTAAGATCAGTTGAAAGAAGGCTGTTCAGAAAAGTAAAAAGAAGGAAAAATAAACAAAATTAGACACGAAGGGAACCAAATTTCATTAATGGGAATTGTACAAAGGGAAAACAAACTGCAAACTTAAATCAGAAATGAACTAAAAACAACGGGATTTTACTCCGGGGACAAACCCCAACACAAAATTTCGAAAGAAAAACAATCCAAGACAAACTACCAAGACTCCTTCCGGACAGGGAGAGGAGTGGCCTTCCAATTATTCAGTTTTGCTTTTGGTCCCACAAACTGTATCTCGGCATGGCTGGATCCTTCACCGTCCTCGAGCATACATACATCTGTGAATAGGTCCTCGAACTTCCTGAAGAACTCTTCGTCTGGCCTGATCGTAGGACCAGGAATCTTTGTCGTTGGATGTCCTCTTGCTCTGGACCTGACAAAAGATTGGGAAAGGCGTGGAACAGGCTTCGGGAGCACCCATGTCTTCTGTTTACTCCTCTTTGCTCGCCGGATGTCCTCTGAGGTTGGCTGGAATCCCAAGCCGAAGGTTCCCAAGTTTTCGACCACTGATACCGGTTGTATGATTCCTTGCAGAGATGCACCTAGACCTTTACCGGGTATAAAACCATGTCTCAACATTTCATGCGCCACCATGACATCCGCAGTAATTGTTCTGTCGCCGGGAATGCATTCCCCTTCCGGAACTCGGTGGGCGGACACCACATCGCAGACCTGATACACCCACGGCCCAACATCTTCTTCTGTTTCAACAAAGGGAATGATGGTGCCTGATTGTGGATCGTTCTCTCCGTGGACGACGATCTCCTGTTGATCCCACTCAAACTTAACGAGTTGGTGTAAGCTGGATGGAACTGCTCTTGCGGCATGGATCCATGGTCGCCCTATCAGGAGGTTATAGGACACCACCATGTCCAGCACCTGGAACTCCATGGTGAACTCCACTGGCCCAATCGTCAAGATTAACACTATGTCACCAACCGACGCTTTGCCTCATCCGTCAAACCCTCGAACACATACGCTGTTCTTGCGTACCCTGCCGATGTCTACTTTTAATTTGCCCAGTGTAGAGAGAGGACAAATGTTAGCGCTGGACCCATTATCGACAAGGACTTTGGTGACCACCGCCTCCTCACACTTCACCGTAAGATATAAGGCCTTGTTGTGCTCGGTGCCTTCCTCAGGCAACTCGTCATCGGTGAAGGTGATCCGATTTGCTTCGAAGATCCTATTGGTGATCTTCTCCAAATGGCTCGCTGAGATTTTATCCGGTACATGTGCCTCATTCAGGACTTTCATCAATGCTTGCCGATGTTCTTGAGAATGTATCAGCAAGGATAGCAATGATATTTGCGCCGGAGTCTTCTTTAACTGCTCTAAGACAGAGTAGTCATGGAGCTTCATCTTTTTCAAGAATTCTTCGGCCTCTTCATCAGTTACCGGCTTTTCAATGCTGCCGGAGTGGTGTTCCTCAACTCCGCGAGGGCAAAACATCTCCTCGAGCGGGTCAACCCTGGGCTTCACAAACTTCCTCTTTCACCTCACTTTCCTCTGTAGGTCGTTGTAGTCACGAGCATAATTCCATGGGACAGCCGGGCTATCAGTTACTGGCAACTGTGTTGCAGGCTGGATGATGAAAGGATCCATTCGAACGCCTGCTCCTGCAGGATGGGCTTGATTGCTGCCCCTGGTCCAACTATCTTGGCCAGCTTCACCGGTACTTCGTTCTGCTTTCCTTTCCTGCTCGACTCTCTCGGTATGTCCTTTGCTGGCGGGCGACTCGTCGAGGCTTGGCCCTTTTCTCGTTCCTGCCCGCTAGATTTAATCATCATTACGGTCGAGAGGCTTTCTCCTTCCTTCCTCCGCCCGTGCCAACTCGATCATATTGGTCTCGTGATGAGTTGGAAGCGGGTTTTGGTTGATGTTGAGCTCTGTTGGAGTCTGGACCTCAATCCTGCGAGTATCGATAAGCTCCTGGATGGCCGTCTTTAGCCTCCACGACACTTTTCTATATCGTGCCGGACATCCCGAGCGAGTAGGCACAATTTCTCGAATGGTCCGAGTTCTTCGGGAGGGGTTTGGTAGCTTAACTTCAACCGGATTTAGCAACCTTACTTGCTTCAACCGGTGGAACGGACTGGTGTAAGACTCTCCTCAGGGAGTGAAAGTCTTTGGCCTCGGCGCCTGTCGCCCCTGAATGCCTGGTTCGGACGGAAACTCGCGCCGGAGGGGTTTCTGTAAGCTCTTGGGGGTGGATGATTGTTCTGGGGGTTGGGTGCACGCCACGGTGCATGAACGGGAGGTGCGGAATAGGACTGTGCATGGTGGACAGTAAAATGGGGATCAGGTGCGGGATAGTAATGTTGCGGGTGGTTATATGGGTTGTGGGAGTAATTTTGGTGGTGAGGTTGGGGTGGGCTATATTGGGGTGCGGGGCCTCTATTTCGGAACCATGCCCCGGACTCGACGGCCGCAACTTCCTCTCTCCTCTTTTTCCCCAGTACTCCTCCAGTACCACTTTGGATAGCCTGAGTGGTGGCTTTCAATGATGAGTAGCTCATGATCTTGTTGGCCTTCAAACCTTCCTCGATCATACCCCCCATTTTTATCACCTCAGTGAATGATTTGCCTACGGACGTTACCAGATGTCCGAAGTAGGTGGGCTCTAATGTCTGCAAGAAGTAGTCCACCATCTCGCTCTCTCTCATCGGCGGATCTACCCTGGCCGCCTGTTCCCTCCACCGGAAACCAAATTCCCTGAAGCTTTCAGCGAGCTTCTTCTCTAATTTTAACAATGATAGGCGGTCGGGGATTATCTCAAGATTGTATTGGAACTGGCTGATAAAAGCTTGAGCCAAATCATCCCACGTAAACCACCATCTACTGGGATCCTGTCTAGTGTACCACTCCAACGCAGATCCTCCCAGACTCTGGCCGAAGTAAGCTATCAGAAGCTCGTCCCGTCCTCCGGCCCCTCTCATTTTACTGCAAAACCCTCGCAGGTGGGCTACTGGGTCACCATGCCCCTCGTATAGGTCGAATTTGGGCATTTTAAATCCTGCTGGCAACTGGACGTCCGGAAATGGACACAGATCCTTATAGGCGACGCTGACCTGGTTGCCTAAACCGTGCATGTTCCTGAAGGACTGCTCCATGCTTTTAACTTTTCTGACCACTTCCTCGTGTTCCGAACTTTGGAGGTGCTTTTCCGGTTCTGCCGGATTATCCCAGTGAGGTGTATGTGATTGTGGTTCAGGAGCCCTGAAAGTAGGCTCTGGAGGATAGTAAGAGTTGTCATGGATCCGAACATATGGCTCGCTGGCCGGCCTTTGCAGAGGAGCAGGTGGAGGTGCCACAAAAATAGGGGTGACTGGAGGAGGATTTGGTTTGGCTGGCGGAATGTGGGTGGCATATGGGTTTTCCCCTGAAAGTATGGATAGCTCGGGGCGCTTGTTGAAGGATCGATGGGCGGATGTTCCGGAGCTGAGGCGAGAGTAGGGCGGTTTGGTGAAGACTGTTCCCTGGCCCAGGCCAGGTGCATCTCTGGTATCTGTTGTTTTAACCGGTCTACCTCTTCTTTCATGATTTGTAGCTCGGATTT
>JASVEL010001479.1:0-24528 GCA_032618575.1 Nicotiana noctiflora | reverse complement strand
AGTTTGAAGCACTATCCTCAGGTGCTCATGATCTTCTCGACTTCGAGAATATACCAAAATATCATCAATAAAAACAATCACGAATGAGTCAAGATATAGCCTGAATACATTGTGCATCAAATGCATAAAATCTCCCGGGGCATTAGTCAGCCCAAAATGACATAACAAGGAACTTATAATGACCATACCGAGTCCTGAAGGTAGTCTTCGAGATATCTGACTCCCGAATCTTCAACTAATGGTAACCTGAGCGCAAATCAATCTTGGAAAACACTTGTGCGCGCTGAAGATTGTAAAACAGATCATCAATACGCGGCAAAGGATAACAGTTCTTTCACTGTAACGTTGTTCATCTGGCAAAAATCAATGCACATACACATAGAACCATCCTTCTTCTTTACAAACAAGACAGGAGCACCCCATGGCGAAACACTAGGCCGAACCCTTACCCAACAATTCCTGTAATTGATCCTTTAACTCCTTCAACTCAGGAGGAGCCATGCGATATGGGGGAATAAAAATGGGCTGAGTGCCCGGCAACAAATCAATGCCAAAATCGATATCTCTATCGGGCGGCATGCCCGTAAGATTAGCTGGAAACACATCGGGGAAATACCGTACCACTATGACTGAATCAACAGAAGGGGTGTCAACACTGACATCTCTCAAATAAGCTAAATACGCGGCACACCCCTTCTCAACCATACATTGAGCTTTAAGGAAAGAAATAACCCTACTGGGAGTATGATCTAAAGTACCACTCCACTCAATACGTGGAACAACTAGCATAGCCAACGTCATGGTCTTGGCATGACAATCAAGAATAGCATGATGGGGCAACAACCAGTCAATGCCCAGAATAATGTCAAAATTGACACTACCGAGTAATAATAGATTTGCCCTGGTCTCAAAACCATGAATAATAACCAAAAATGATCGGTACACACGGTCCACAACAAGAGAATCTCCTACAGGAGTAGAAACATAAATGGGAGCACTCAAAGAATCCCGAGGCACACCCAAATGCGAAGAAAAATAAGAGGACACATATGAATAAGTGGAGCTTGGAACGAATAGAACCGATGCCTCTCTGTGACAAACCAGAATAATACCTGTGATGATAGAATTAGAGGCAACCGCCTCAGTGCGAGCAGGAATGCACTAATATCTGGCCCGACCCCTCTCACGAGGGCGACCTCTATCTCCCCAGCCTCCGCCCCTGGCTGACTGGGCAGGTGGGGCAGTAGTGGGAGCTGGAACCATAGGTTGAGAACTCTGTGAAGCACGTTGTGGGTGAGCAGTCTGTGAAGATGCACCCCTACCAAGTCTGGGGCAGTCCTTAACCATGTGACGTGTATCGCTAGACTCAAAACAAGCTATGTGAGGACGTGGTGGCTGTGACCGACTGGAGCTAAGTCTGCTGGACTGACCTCTGGAAGTACCCAGCGGAGGAGGCGTGCTAGAAACTGGATGCGCATTATAAGGCTCCTGAGGTGCAGGAAGAACTGGAGTACTACCGGCTGCTGGCAAGGTTGAATGTACAGGGCGACCAGATTAACCCCTACCATAACGATCGGATGAAGGGGTACAAACACCAAAGTAGTGACCCGACTCTCGAGACCTCTTGGCCTACCTCTCCCCTCGCTCCCCGGCGAGCATACCCTCAATCCTCCTAGCAATGCTCACTACCTTCTGGTAAGGAATATCCATATCTAACTATTGAGACATGCTAGACCGGATGGGCGGAATAAGACCCTCGATAAACCTCCGAACTCTCTCCCGAATTGTGGCAACCAAAGTCGGTGCATGTCTAGCCAACCTAGTATAACGGATGGCATACTCTGAGACTATCATAGCACCCTGGCGCATATTCTCAAACTCCACGCGCCATGAATCCCCGAGGCTCTGGGGAACAAACTCCCTCATAAACATGTCTAAACTGGGTCCAAGTTAGTGAGGCATACTCGACTGGACTGTCCAACTCATAAGTACGCCACAAATCATAGACGGCTCCTCAAAGCTAAAAGGCGGTAAAGAAACCCCACTAGACTCCACTATGTCTATAGTGAGAAGAATGCGATGACACTCCACCAAGAATCCCAAGGCGTCATCTGATGCTAGGCCACTGAACACTAGGGGATCATATTTCTTGAACCTATCTAGCCTACGTTGCTCGTCCTCGGAGACAGCTGACCCATCCCCGGGCTGTGCTGGTGTTGTAGGCGGCACATGAATAACCTCTGGGACCTGCTTCATCGGCACTCTCTGCTCGGAAGTGCGGGCTGCGGGAGTCTGGGCCCCTCCCCCGTCCTGAGATTTGGCTGCAGCAAGGGGAAGCAACCCCGCCTGAGCCAAGGTAGTGTACATGCTTATGAACTGAGCCAGAGTCTCCTGGAGTACCGGAGTAATAGGTGTACCAGGTGCCTGGGCTCCAACTGGATGAGCTGGTGGTACCTCAACGGCAGCTCGCGCTGGTGCTGTGGCTGCACCACATGCGCGTCCTCGACTTCTACCCCAGCTCCGGCTTCTGACGACGGTAGTAGGGGGTGCGGGTGCCTGGTCCTATCGTGTAACACGTGTCCTTACCATCTGTGAGAGAATAGAAGACAAAAGTTTAGAATTGATGTCAAAATACCACACGACAAGGAATTCTAAAGAAATGAAGATTTTGTTTCCTAAACAGTTACATAGCCTCTCGTAGATAAGTACGGACGTCTCCGCACTGATCAGTGAGACTCAAATAAACCGGCCTGTGTTCCGTGACTCCTATGAACCTAGTGCTCTGATACCAACTTGTCACGACCCTAGTTCACCGATCGTGAACATGTCTTGATGGAACCTAGTCCCCACGACCAGGTAAGCCAAGTATTGCAGGAAAATATAATATTTGCGGAAAAATCAATTAAAACTGAACATATGAAAAATAACAACTAAGTATAAAGGCCGCCCGATCTGTACAACTCTAAGGATATGCGGAAGTCTACAACTAAATCCCAAAACCCGAAAAATCATGGGAAACACAAGCTAAAAGAATTCCAATAAGTACTCTAATCTCCATAATAACTACATCAAAGTATAATAGGATAACAACTCTACAACTAGAATAAGGAAGAAGACTCTTCGGTCTGCGGACACTGCAGATATACCTCGAAGTCTCTGTATGCCTCCTCGCCTCAAGGATAGTGTGCTTGAGTATAGGTACCTGGATGATCTCCACATGAAAAACATGCACAGGAAGGGCATGAGTACGCCACAGCTGTACTCAGTAAGTGCCAAGCCTAACCTCGATTGGGTAGTGACGAGGAAAGGTCAGGGCCCTACTGAGGTAAAAATAATATAGTAAAAATAATTAACAGGGTAGAAGTCTGACAAAAAAATTAATAAACACGGCAGTGTAATAAGGCAAAACAACGAGCAACAACAAGGATAAAGCAGAAACACAAAGTATCAACGAGGTTCTCTTAGGATACGATCCTATAGCCCTTTCCTCACCTGTCCAATGGATCTTATGGGATACCGTCCCGTAGTCCAACTCTCATATCAATATCGAGGATCTCCCAGGATACCGTCCTGTAGTCCAATCATCAATATGTAGGGGATCTCCTGGGATACCGTCCCGTAGTCCCAAAATAAAAGTGCAGGGGGATCTCCCAAGAATCAAACCCGTAGTCCCAAAATAAACAAGCAAGGGGGGAGAGGGGGGGAGCTACCGGAATCCCACATCCGTAGTCCCAATATAAATGCACAATCACAACTAGAAACAAACCAAGGGATAAGTAGGAAAAACATAGCAGCAGATAGAACTAGCCTAGCATGCTTCATGGAGTACAATTAAACAACTTAAGCAATTAGGCAATTAAGTCAGTTAAACATGCTTTCCTAGTCTAGCACAAGTAATAAGCTTCAAGTAAGATAAGGCAAGTAAGAAAGAAAGCTAAATATTAACAACTTAGGTGAAAACCGGATTATAATCATTCGGATCAAGTGTGCGCTCGTCACCTCACGTACAAGGCACTCAATTATCAAGAACAATCCAAACGGAAAAAGTCCCCTACACAAGGTTAGACAAGCCAGTTACCTTGAACCGGCTCAATATCACTAGAAACTGTGCCTTTGCCATGAGTATCCGACTCCAAATGGCCCAAATCTATTCAATTCAATTACACATCGTAAATAATATTGCAAAAGAGTGATTCCACTATTAAATGTAAACCTAGGGCGTGAAAATAGGTAAAATGACCAAAATGCCCTTCCAGCCAACGTCTCGGAATCGAATAGTTTTTACGTTTTCAGAATCCTCGTACTCTCACGAGTCTAACCATATAAAAATCTACCAAATTGGAGGTCAAATTCCCCTTCTAAACCCCATAGTTAGGTCTAAGGAGTTTACCCACTTTCCAATCAAAAACACGAAATTAAAGGGTGAATTCGCGATTAGATTAATGAGTTTTAATCATAGGAGAGTAGAGAATTGTTACCCATTGATTCCCCTTGAAAACCCCTTGATATTTCTCCTAAATCCGAGCTCCAAACCTTGAGTTTTGATAAAAATGACAAAACCTCGTTTTTGAAATGTTAAGTACTGTTCAGGTTATTAAAGCATCGCGAACGCGGCAGCTCTCACGCGTTCGCGAAGAAGGAAAATTTAAGGTCCCCAAAATGCCCTTCGTGATAGCAAAGGAAGAGATGTGAATACGAAGGCCTAGCCCAGCAAACTATGCGAACGCGAACCTTTGCACGCGAATGCGTTAAAGAAAAATAAAAGGTCTAGAAATTTTCTCTACACGAACGCGCGTAAGGCAACGCGATAGCGATGACAGAGCTTTTTAATCTACGCGAACGCGATAGGGAGGACGCGAACGCGGTGAAAGAATAATTGGTGCTTCGCGAACGCGGACCAAGGTGTGTGAACGCGATGAAGGAATTGGCATACTCCCAGGATTACACTACGCGAATGCGTGAGGGAGACCGCGATCGCGTAGAAGAAAACTCTGCAACAGCTGTGTTAAATTTTCTACAATTTTAAATAACATAAAAATGCTCCGTTGAGCATCCGAAACACACTCGAGGCCCCTGGGACCTCAACCAAACATACGGACATTTCCCATAACATCATTCAAACTTGCATCAATCCTTAAACCACCTAAATTAACGCGAGAAACACGAATTAAGCCAAGATTCAAGCCTAAGAACTTCATATTCCAACCAAACACACTTTCGATCAAAAGCCTACCCAAACCTCGTCCGAATGACTTGAAATTTTGCACACACATCCCAAATGACATGACAGAGCTACAACAACTTCCGTAATTCACATCCGACGCTCTAATAAAAAACTCACTATCGGACCGAAAACTTAAAAAATTCGAACTTCGGCATTTCAAGCCTAAATGAGCTACGAACCTCCAAAATACATTCTGAACACGTTCCCAACCCCAAAATCACCTAACGGAACTAACAGAACCATCATATTTCTATTCCAAGGTCATCTTCACATTGTTCCGAATACGGATCATTTTTTAACTCATAAGCTCTCATTTAGGGACTAAGTGTCCAAAAACACTCCGAATCCTAACACCGAACGTCCCGGCAACCTAAAATAGCATAAATGAACTTTGGGGAAGCAGTTAATGGGGGATAAGGGCGTAATTTTCAAAAACGACCGGCGACAGTTGCATTCAAAAATAAAGAAAATTGATCACCTATTAACAATTGAAATAGTACCAAAATAAGAAAAAATTAGTCACGTTTGGCATTACATTCTTCAGGTAATGAGCGATATCCTAATAGAAGTAGTTCTCGGTTGGTGCGATATCAGTCACACCATCATCTATAATGGTCATTCTCGATGTTCACAAGAACCTGCTTGCCACGGTTTCAAAGGATAGGAACTCTGCCCCGAAATATTATGGGAGAACAAAGGTTAAGGAGATGTTATAAATTAAAATCAGTACTCTAGAGGCTTGGGCCAACTTAGTCTAACCAGATATTGAAGAGCCAAGAAAATTCTGAAATCACAAGTTCAATCACTAGAATGAACCCAAGGGTGAAATGGTAGGTATAAACAAAGAAAAAATCATAATGGTGACAAGTGATCCATTCGTCTTCCCGGGCAACCAGGATACTACTTTGTTTGTTCTAGCGACATTTATCCTGGATAATGGGAGATACTCCAACTGAATAACAAAAGAGAAGTTATTATTGGAGTTGTGGTTTCTAGTTTGCCTAGCGATCTTGGTCCACGAGTCGAGATCAGCCTCAATGTCCATTTGTTTTGGCAAGAATTATAAAACTAGTTGTTCAAAAAGTCTTACTTTTTGTTTCAGCTTATTCCTCTAGAGGATTTTTTACATTTTTCTCTTTTCTATGTATCAGAGAAGTAACTTCCCTCAGGACCTCATTAACGAAGGTGGTATGTTTCACAGAGTTGGGGCTTGGAGGAATAAATGTTTAGACATAGGAAAAATCAAGGTTAGGAGAGTCCATGGCTTTAGAAGAAGAAGAAGTTGTAAAGGTGACGAAGGTTTTGATAAAAGTTGCAAAAAAATGAAACTCGATGAAGATGAAAGGTAAAAGAAAGAGGAATAGGGCTTCAGATTTATAGGCAAAAAGTCATCATTTCTTAACTGTCATTTCCAAAAATATCATCATAGAAACACAAAGTTGTGATTACCTCAGAAATTGTTGTTACATAAAATCATGAAGTCATCATTGATTAGGAGACTACTGTAAATTTCAGAACATATCAAAGTCACGGGCAGAGCTAGAGTGCCGCCAGCGGGTTCAACTGAACCTAGTGGTTTTGGTTCAAACTCTGTATTTGTCTTAAAATCCATTGAATATGTATAAATTATTAATTTAGAACCCAGTAACTTAAAATGATTGGAATCCCGAACCCGTAAGCTTGAAATCCTTACTCATCCTCTATCTAAGCCTACCATTTGTTAAAGGTATTAAACAAAAGTTGTGTACGTTGTCTCAATCACAGATTATGTCACATTAATTCCGGGATAAAGGTGATAGTTATGATTACCTTACTACCAAATATTCTTCAAATTTTGAAAATTTCTTGAGAACAATCTGAAAAGTGGGAAGACTATGTGTATTGGTAAAAACAGACTTAACATACAAACCATTCAGCATAAGACATGTGGAAGTATTTCTTAGTCAGCTTTCACGTAAGCTAGTGCATTTCAGGAGTCCGAACAACGCTCCTTGAGTAGTTTAGAATTGTATACAGGCAAAAGACTATTCGGAAGTTCATCTCAAGTACTCAAAAAGGGGAACACATGTCTGGTAAGCTTACAAACATCCGAATAGCTCATAAGTATACGGACAAAAAGAATAGCAAATGAGGGTCTACACTATTCTGCAAAAATTTGAAAGATTATTTGTGTGGATGCTAAAAGGTGAATGATGAAATATATTGGAAGTATGGGGTTGCTTTTTCTCATTCTTTTGTGAGTTTTTTATTTGTGGCTAGTAGTGGCAGAATGGTTAAATAAACAGTTAATCACTCATATTATCCACTAAAGATAGGTTGGATAATGACCGTTTTAAAAATGGATCAAATAGGGATAAGAATCATATTATCCATTTAGAAAATGGATAACCAATAAGTTTAACTTTTACATTTGGAAAGCCTCAAATTGGGGGCTCCTCATGTTTGGGAGATTAGAAATTGTCCCAAAAGTGGTCATATTCAAGAAGTCATGTTATCTATATTATCCGATGGTTAAATCATTTATTATCCGTATTAAATATAGGTCGGGTCGGATAATTTATTTATTTTTTCACTATTCATTTTCGATCCGAACCATATCCAATCCGACCCATCCATTTGCCGCTCCTATTCATAGCTTGCAACAATCTTTTGTTACACCAATTAGCAGCTCAAATTTCATTGTTTGTTTTTTGAGCTATTTGGTGATGAACAATAACCTTCTCTTTTCGTTAGAAAAGTTTCCAACAAACAAAATAGATTAAGCCTATCAATCCATAATTTTTAAAATTATAGAGATCACTCTTCACAAATAATTTATCTTTTATGACATCCGTTTATGATATGTACATTTGCCTTATACGTGGTACTTTATTGTAACGATACCATCAGTCATTTTGTGTATTTAAGCCTTGTTTCCCCTTTTAAAGTCCGATTGGTCATTTTAAGCTTTAACATTCGCTTGCCAGTTCTCGGGCATGACTATTCCCGTGTGTTGTATTATGATTTATATAAATCATCGGTTTTGTTTTCATGATAATCGGAATAGATTTGGAAGAACAATTCTCACTTTGAAGCTTTAAATTTGAAAGGTTTGACCAAGTTTTGACTTTTTAGTATTCGATCTCGTACTTGGATTTTTCTGATTTGGTTAGCTCCATTAGGTGATTTTGAACTTGGGAGCGCGTCTACAATGTATTTTGGAGGTCTGTGGTAGATTTAGGCTTGAAGTGGTGAAATTAAAAATTTGGCATTTTTTGGCCAGAAATGAAAATTTTGATATTGAGATCAAAATGGAATTTTGAAAATTGGAGTAGGTCTGTTATGTCATATGCGCAAAATTTCAGGTCATTAGGATGAGGTTTGATAGACTTTTTGATCGATTCGAAATTCGGAAGTTTTGAAATTCTTAGGCTTGAATCCGATGGTGATTCAATGTTTTGATGTTATTTTGAGCATTTTGAAGGTTGGAACAAGTTTAAATGATGATATAGGATGTGTTTGCATGTTTGTTAGAGGTCCTGAGAGCCTCAGATGAGTTTCGGGGTGGTTTCAGACCATTTTTTGGGTATTTCTAGTTGATTGGTTTTTGGCTTCAGGGGTGTGCAGTGCGTTAGCATAGATCTGACCGCGTTAGCATAGAGAAAATTTTGAAAAATGGAGTTGTGCTATACGATCGCGTAAGTCTTCTCGCGATCGCATTGAGTAAAATCTCTGCTGCACTAACCATACTTTGGAAGCTTATATCTCACAATCTATAAGGAATTTGAAAATTATCCAAAAATAAAAGTTGTACCCCTTGATGTCTAATTTTCAGAAATATAAACCATTTGTAGTTTGGAGTTTTGTAAAAAATGTTATGACCATTATACTAGAGAATGTCCAGAAGAGTTGGAGAAGGTTATTGGAAAAATTTGTTCTGCGCGATCGTTGGGGAGTGGCCGTGATCGCATAGGGTAAAAGAAGGGCTGATTTTTTTTTGCTTCACTATCGTATTAGCTTGTTCGCGATAGCATAGGGTAAATGCCTGGGCATATTATAAAGTACTTTATTTCGAAGTTTTCGGCCATTTTTGCATTTTCGGAGCTATGAAGCTTAGATTAAGGCAACTTTTGATGGGATTTTCAGAGGATTCATTGGGGTAAGTGTTCTTCACTTAAATTTGGTTAAATCTCATAATTATGTCTTGATTCATATCATTTAATTTGGGAATTTGGGGTGAAAATTGGAAAAAATGGAGGAAGGTTTGGAGAGTTGATTTTGGGGTTTTGGATGGCCATTTGATGTCAGATTTTGATGAATTTGATATGGGTAGACTCGTGAGCGAATGTGTTTTCTAATATTGTGATTTTATCAGATTCTGAGATATGGGCCCGAGGGTCGGGTTTGGCCAATTTTGGGATTTTTATCTTAATTGGTTATTTTCGAGTGAGATTTGTTCCCTTAGAATATTTTGATGATATGAATCTATTTTGGTTAGATTTGGAGCATTCAGAGACAGATTCAAGAGGCAAGGGTATTGTGGGCTAGAATTTGGACTGGATTTGGTAAGTAATGATTGTAAATGTTGTCTCGAGGGTATGAATCCCAGGATTTTCCATCGTTATGCTATTTTGAGGTGACACACATGCTAGGTGACGGGTGTGGGGTCATGAACCATTGGGTATTGTGACCTCGTCCGTCCCGTACGATTATTAAGTCGCGTATTTACTTGAACACTATTTGATATTGTTATATTTTGGGAAATATTATTGTGTTTGAGGCTAAATGTCGTGGCTGGGCCTTGTGCCGAATGTTTGGACCCTTAGGGGCTTTTACTATAGTTTTCCTCACTATTTTCGATTTAATACTTGCACTCGGTCATGCTATATTCTTACTTTTTTCATAACTCGATTTTATTCACTCCTCCTGATTTCATAAATGATATTTTGAGCCGAGTACTTGTTTTACCATCAGCCCGAGGGGCTTGAATGAGTTCTGACTGAGTGAGGCCCATGTCTTGTATTGTGAATATGTTATGGGATCGGGCTGCGTGCTGCAGCGTGTTACATGATTTGTTATATATGAAAGGCCGAGGACCTGATTTATTATGCCATGAGATGGCTTGTGATTATTATGAGGCTGATGGCCTATTTGATTATGCTACGAGATGGCTTGTTATAGCGCTTGGGCTGTAAGGAGCCCCTCCCAGAGTCTATACACCCCCATTGAGAGCGGGTAACCAGTGTGAGATGTGATATTGCTCGAGGGGTTGTTGTTTTTTCATGTTATTGTTCGAGGGGCTGATATAAGTGACTGTGAGATAGCCCGAGGGGCTGGTTCTATTGATATTTTTCCCGAGGGATGGTTATGGTACATGTTTTGTCTAAGGGGTTGTTTTTACGTTTCTATAATTTTACTTAATGCTTTTATCACTCGTTTGAAACTACTGAAAGGTGTTTTAAAAGGTTTTCCTGAACTAAGGTGTTTTACGAGTTTTACTGCTTACTGCATTGTTCTAGACTTATATTGTTTTGCTGTAGCATTATGCTGTGGTTTGCATGTTTTCTTATTGCTCAGTTGCCTTTACTTTTATTACTTGTTGAGTTGGCGTACTCACATTACTCCCCGCACCTCGTGTGCAGATCTAGGAGCTTTGGGTCGTGATAATGAGCGTTGATATTGCTTACCAACTGATCCTCAGAGTTGACTAGGTAACTACTTGGCATTCACAGCCTAGTGCTTCTCCTTCCTATCTCACTAAGTCTTGTATTATGATTTATATCAGACTATGTTGTCTTTATCTTATTCCTAGACGAGTTGTAGTCTCATGACTGGTGACACCCCGATATTGGACTGTGTTTTGGTTATGCATTGTCTACTTTGACTTATATTATGGATTTGTTAGTTAATCATTGAATCCAAATGTCTCAATATGAAAATTTTAGTTGGCTCAGGGTTTGTGTCGGCTAGCCTAGTTTCACGATAGGCGCCATCATGACCAGTTCTATTTTAGGGTCATGATAGTAGTTATAATTTTATAATTTACGGGGATGGTTAGTTTAGTTTTGGGGAGGTTTTGAAATGATTTGGATCTATTGGTTCTTGGTTTAAACACTTAAGTTGGAAATATTGACCAAGATTTGATTTTTGTGAAAACGAACTTAAAATGGTATTGTGAGGGTTCCAGTAGGTTCGTATTATGATTTTGTACTTGGGCTTATGCCTATAATTGAATTCGGAGGTCCCTAGATTGATTTAGCTTATTTTGCCGAAAGTTGACAATTTGAAGGTTTAGAAATTCTTTAGGTTTGACCAAAGGTCGACTTTATGGCCATCGAGTTCGGATTTTAGTTTTGAGATTTGGAGGGCCATTTTGCTATTTGAAACTTGTCTGCAAAACTTGGTTTCATTTCGAGTTGATTTGATAGGAATCAGACACTTGGTTGTGATTCTAGTAATTCTTGAGTTCAATATGAAATTTCATGTGTTTTAATGTCCGATTCATGGTTCCGGATGTTATTTTGGTATTTTGATCGCACGAGCGAGTTCATATGATATTTTTAGATTTGTGTGGATGTTTGGTGTGGAGTCCCGAGGGTTCGGGAGAGTTTTGAATGAACTCATTCCGAGTTGCTGGTGTGGTGCTGCTTCAGTTATCGCAATCGCAAAGTAGGCAGGGAGGGCTCGGGTATAGCAAATACGATTCCTTACTCGCAATTGCAAAGATTAGTCTTGGGCTGGGCATGTCGCAATTGCGACCATTTGTTCGTATTTGCGAAAGGGACAAACTTTGCATTTGCGAAGTCAGTGTCACATTTGTGACATTTTCTTAGGTTGTTAGGCGCCGTATTTGCGAGGTGTTATCCGCATTTGTGATGGTTTGCAATTGGGAACCTAAGTTCACATTTGTGACTTCTGCACCTAAGCAAAAGGGCTTGAAAATGGGACTTACCTTTATTTTATTATATTTTGAACCTTAGACTCGTTAGGAGGCAATTTTTAGAAAAGGCAATTTCACATACAACTATTAGGTAAGTAATTTTGATAAATTTTCAGTTATATTACATGATTATTTCTGAGATTTAATCTCTAATCCATGGAATTTGAAGAGATCTTTTGGAAAATTTTGTATATATTTTTAAAAAATTGAGATATAAGAGTTGAAATGAACTCGGATTTGAATACGAAACACATATATGGACTTGTAGGGTTATGCATAGTCGAAATCTATCATTGGACTCGTGTTTTGACTAGGCAAGCTCGGGGTTGACTTTTGTTAACTTTTGGAAATTATGTAAAGATCTTAGCTTTAATAATAGAAATTGGTTTCTCTTGCATTATGTGATGAAATTAAGTCTTTTTTGTTATATTTGAGGCATGCAGAGGTGAGTTTAAAGGAAAACTCATTTTTGAGTGTTGATTTGGCCTAGTTTAGGTAAATATCTTACCCAATTTCGTGTGAGAGAATTACCCCATAGGATTGACCTTAATTGCATTATTTGAATTATGTGAGAGACATGTATATGAGGTGATGAGTGTGTACATAGACTTATATGTGAAAATTGACCGGTTTTGACTCATAGGTTACTTACAAGCATTTGATTGTAGTTGATATTACGTGTTAACTCTTTCACTGTAGAGCTATCCTTATGTATTTAGTCGTAGTTGTCATCACATGCTATTTTTTTTATTGTTTAGTTTATTTGATGCGTTTAATTGAAGTTGTTATCACATATGTCATTATTGATTTTAGCCTCCCATTTCATTATGTTGTTGTTGAGACTCTTTTATACATTGTTGTGGAGTCGTGGGCTATGTGCTGTTATGATATTGATATTGTTGTTCTGGCAATATTGTGGCAGTATAAGGGTTGTGATATTGAAGCTCGTGATGCGAGATAAGGGGGATTTATGTGCGTGTTGATAGTAATAAAATTACTTCATTTGAAGCACATGCGGTAAGATAAGGGGCTAAAACGCGTGAAGCTATTTCAAAAAAAATATTTTTAAAACAAATGCAAGGCTAACACGGCGATATATGAAAGATTGTAATTGTGACTTGTGAAATGTGAATATGAGGTGTGGTACCTCTAGGTGATTCTTGTTGTTCATTCTATGTGGGAAAGCCTTGTTGTTTTGAATGGTTAATGTTTTTTCCTTAATTCATTTCACTTTTATTTCAATTGTCTTTGATTATTTGTTGTTTTTACCATATGTTCGCTCTTTGTTGTCATTTATTGCTTTTACTTCTATTGTTAGCCTTATAATAAAATTCTGCTTTATTGTAATTTATTGCTTTTACTTCCTATTGTTAAATTATATTAATGATCTGCATATTTTTTTGGTGTTATGTCACTTATTTGTTTACGCTTTTTTGTTAATTGGATTTAACCTATTATTCTCATCACGTGTTAGGTTTAACTAGTCTTAGAGACTAGGTGCAATCACGATTCATAAGGTGGGATTTTATGATCGTGAAAATTTGGTATTAGAGCTCTAGGTTCATAGGTGTTACGAGTCATAAGCAAGTTTAGTAGATTCTTACGGATTCGTATGGAGATATCTGTACTTATCTTCAAGAGGCTATAGAACTATTAGAAAATTCCACTTCTTTGATTCTGTTACACCCCAAGTTTTCGTAACTGAGTACATCGTAAGTGTGACGACTCGGCCCGTCGTCACAGGAATTACCACCCCGTTATGTTGTAATCACATGTTTTATGCTTTTATATCGGTGTTAGAGTCTATCGGGTGAGTTAGGAGTGAATTGGATTGAAAATGAGGCATATAGCCTTTTTGAAGGAAACTTGAATAAGGAAAGTCAACCGGAGTTGACTATTTGGTTAGAGGGCTCGGAATTGAATTCTGATGATTTGGTTAGTTCCGGGAGGTGATTTGTGACTTAGGGGAACAATTGGAATTGGATTTGGAGGCCCGGTGTAGAAATAGGCTTGAATTGGCTAAGGTTGAATTTTGGCGAAATCCGATCGGTAGGTGAGATTATGATCCGGGGGTCGGAATGGAATTCCGACAATTTCTGTCGCTTCGTTAGGTGATTTTGGATATGTCCGCAAAATTTCAGGTCATTCGGACGTCGTTTGGTCGGGTTTTTGATCGAATGTTAGTTTCTGAAGTTTTGAAGAAAACTTCGGCTTGAATCCGTGTGTAATTGGTGATTTTGATGTTTAGGATGGTGTTTTTATGCTTGGAACAAGTTCATATCGTGTTTTAGAGTATGTTGGTGGTTTTCGTTGTAGTCCCGGGGGCCTCGGGGCGAATCCGGACCATCATCCGACATTTGGAAGCAAGGAATAGTGTGCTGTAAATTGCAGATCACTGGCCAGTGATTTAGCCTTCGCGTTCGCGAGGGGAAGGCCCGCGTTCGCGTAGGCCAGGTTCAGTATGCATCGCGTTCGCGAGGGTGGTATCACGTTAGCGTATTGGGAGGACTGTGAAGCATCGCGAACGCGTGGGTGAAGGTGACGTTCGCGTAGAGGGAATTCATAGGGCATCGCGTTCGCGTGGATGTATGCCGCGTTCATGTAGAAGGATCTCCGGATGGCTGAAGAAAATGTGCATCGCGAACGCGTGTGGCATGTCGCGTTCGCGAAGGGTATTTTGGTCACAGCATCGCGGATGCGTGAGAGGCATCGCGAACGCGATGAGGTAAAATGGCTGGCAGTGAAATTAAAAACCAGAACTGGTCAGTCGCGGGTTTAACACCCAAAACCTCCATTTTTGAGTTCCAAGAGAAGGTATTGACGGGAGATTGCTGGGAAATCATCGGGGTTTCGTCGGAGGTAAGTTTTGTGGCTTAATTACATCATTTTAACATGAAATCCTTGGTTAATTCTCTGTAAATGGAAGATTAAAGGTGGGTTTAAGCCCTAGGCCTAAAATTGAAGAAAAATACTGATTTGAGTGGGCAAAAGGAGTCCGATTTCTGTAAATTTTAACTAGACAGACTCGTATCGAGATGAGGATTCCGAATATGTGACTTTTGTAATTTTTCGAGAAGCGTACCGAAAGTCGGGTTTTGGCAACTTTGTCATCTTTGGTGTAAATCGAGTTGTATTGATTGGGTGTCGTCCTATTGGCCTAATTTGTTGAATTTCTACTGTATTTGATCAGATTCTATGCGTGCAGAGCTTGATTCTCGTGGCAAGGGCATTGCGGAGTAGTCGTCGCGCGGTATTGAGGTGAGTAATAGATGTGGGTGATGACCAGCGGGTTCGAAACCCCGGTATACCACTTTGTGACGCTGTATAGCGGCGAGACACGTCCTCTCTTGTAAGTGCGGGGTCGATTGTGATTGGGGACTCGCTTAGTCCGACTTGTTAATATTGTATTATGATATTAGGCTATTCTTGAGCCGTCAAACCTCCTTCTCGGATGGTTGCATACTATATTGTGATATTGGCTACTCTTGAGCCGTTGAACCTCTTTCTTGGACGGTTGAATATACTTGTGGGCTGTGAGCCAGTTATTGGATCCCGCGAGGATCGTTATCATAGTCTTGTGATATTGATATGCTAGTTTACTACCAGTCCGCAGCTATTTCTGTTATCATGCTATTTCCAATCTCTGGAACTTGATATTACTGTTTTCAACCGAAAAATGATAAAAGATGTTTTCAAAACTACTTTTGAGCCTGCGAGGCTGTATTTGCATATTAGTTGACTGGTAGTGGATCGGGCTACGCGCCGCAGCGATATATATGTTGGATCGGACTGCACGCCGCAGTAATATTGTGCTTGGGATGTAGGAGCCCTCCAGAGTCTGAACCCCCATAGTGAGCACGGGTACCCAAATTGGATCGGGCTACGCGCCGTAGCGACCATATCATGCATTACATTGCATTTAGCTACATCTGATAGTTGTCATACTGTTTTGCTGGTACTTGTTGGTACATGTACAGTCGATATTGATTCTTTGACAGGGTATTTGATTACAGCTTTACATAGTGTTTTATTGCGGATTTCTTATCTGCGCTGTCTTACCCCTATTTATTACCACTAAGTCTGCCAGTACTCATTTTACTCCCTGCACCTTATGTGCAGATCTAGGTACCTCTCAGCAGTGATCCGGTAGCTGTTCGAGGCGACATCTGTAGGATATTCGAGGTAGCTGCAGAGTCTGCAGGACCCGATATTCTTTCTTACTGTCTTTTGATTCTGTATTGATATTTCTTTCCGCACTTGGTATTTTGTAAACCATTATACACTTATGTTCATTAGAGGCTCATGACTCTTGACCCTGCGGTCTATGGGAGTTGGTATATTTTGGGACTTGGTTCCCCGTTTTCAATATATGTATCACTGTTGCTTCATGTTTTGATATGCTTAAATGGGTTAAAGCAAGCTTCTAGCTCCGTTATTGTTATTGATTAGTCAGGCTGGCTTAGCAATGTGCTGGGCGCCATCACGACCGGATTTGGGGTCGTGACAAGTTGGTATCAGAGCCTAGGTTTACTAGGCCTCGTGAGTCTTGAGCCGGTTAGTAGAGTCTTGTGGATCGGTACGGGGACGCCTGTACTTATCCTCGGGAGGCTGCGAACCTTTAGGAAAACTTCACTTTTCTTGAACTCCGTCGTGCGATCTTGTTGTTCTGAGAACTGAACTTCTATATTCTATTCTCTCGCAGATGGCGAGAACGCGAGCATCAGGGACGAGGTGGACGACCTCCGTTGCCACCTGTTAGAGGTCGTGGGCACGGTCGTGCTAGAGGTAGAGGTAGGGCAGCTGAGGCAGTGCCAGCTGACCCACCCGTTGTACCTGTTCAGGAGCAGCCCCCAGTGGTTGATGCTCCAGCAGCCCCAGTTCAGGGCCAGACTGTATCTATTGATATTCCTAGTCTTCAGGAGACTCTTGCTCAGATATTATCGGTGTGTTCGAGTTGGCTCAGGTAGTTTCAGCTACCGCTACTGTAGCGACATCTCAGACAGGGGGTGGTCAGCAGACCCTTACAGCTCGCACACTTGAGCAGGTTGTTCAGGGACTTCAGACGCCAGAGGCGGTCCCCGCTCAGATGGTTGCACCGGTTATTCCTCCAGCTTCACCAGCTCCAGAGCATATGGTTCAGGCTATGCCCGACGACGAGCAGCGTCGTCTTGAGAGATTTGGTAGACTTCAGCCACCCCATTTCAGTGGCGTTGAGGGCGAGGATGCCCAGGGTTTCTTGGATAAGTGTCAGAAGATGTTGCGTACGGCTGGTATTCTTGAGTCCGGCGGAGTTTCATTTACTACATTTCAGTTCACTGGTCCCGCATTTGATTGGTGGGAAGAGTTTGAGAGGCATAGGCCTGCAGGAGCAGCACCTGTCACATGGCAGCAGTTCTATACTCTCTTTCTAGAGAAATATGTACTTCAGTCTTGTCGCGAGGAGCTACGTCGCCGGTTCGAGTGGTTGGTTCGGGGCGACATGTCTGTGACCCAGTATGAGCTCAGATTCACACAGTTGGCTAGGCATGCCACATGGATGATCCCTACTGATAGGGAAAGGATCATGAGGTTCATTGATGGCCACAACTACTCCATCCGCATTCTTATGACCATAGAGAGAGTTTTGTCATCATCATTTGAGCAGGTTGTGGACATGGCACGCTCCATTGAGGCGGATCATTGCCGAGAGAGAAAGGAGAGGGAGGCCAAGAGGCCTCGTGGTTCTGGCAGTTTCAGTGGTGCTCCATCTAGAGGGCATTCCCAGTAGAGCAGAGCTCGCTCATCTAGACCTTCTCATTCGGACCGCCCAGAGTAGAGCAGAGGTTCTTATGGTCGTGGTCGTTAGGGGTTTCAGCAGGGTCAGTCATCACTTAATGCCCTTCCAGCCCAGAGTGCAGTACCTATTTCTTCAGCCCAAGGTTCTTCTGCGGCGAGGGGTTCCCTTCAGTCCCCTTCTCCAGCATCAGGTGCATGTTATGAGTGTGGTGAGTTTGGACATATGAGGAGACAGTTCCCTCGACTCCGTAGGGACAGGACTCAGCAGAGGGATCAACCCTACTCTTCAGCACCATCTCATGCTAGTAGAGGTGGAGGTCAGTCTTCTCGTGGTCGCCCCAGGGGCGAGGAGAGATCTGGTGGAGGCCATGCACGGTTCTATGCACTTCCTGACAGGCGTGATGTAGTTGCCTCCGATGCGGTGATTACAGGTATCATTTCTGTCTGTCACAGAGATGCCTCTGTTCTATTCGATCCAGGGTCCACATATTCTTGCGTATCCTCTTATTTTGCACATCATTTGGGTGCGACTCGTGGTAGTCTTGATTTACCTGTTCATGTATCCACCCCCGTGGGTGATACGATTGTTGTGGATCATGTCTATAGATCCTGTGTTATATCTATTGGGGGTCTGGAGACCCAGGCAGATTTGTTATTGTTGGGGATGGTGGACTTTGATGTTATATTGGGTATGGATTGGTTGTCTCCGTACCATGCTATATTGGACTGTCATGCTAAGACAGTTACGTTGGCCATTCCTGGTATTTCTCATATTGAGTGGCGGGGTTCGACCGATTTCGTCCCTAGCCATGTCATTTCGTTCTTAAAAGCTCAGAAAATGGTTGAAAAGGGGTGTTTATCGCACTTAGCTTTTGTGAGAGATATGGGAGCTGAGTCTCCTAGCATTGATTCTGTACCTGTTGTGAGGGATTTCCCAGATGTATTCCCCTCAGACCTATCGGGCATGCCGCCGGACAGGGATATTGATTTTGGCATTGACTTGGTGCCGGGCACTCAGCCCATATCCATTCCTCCTTACCGGATGGCACCATCTGAGTTGAAAGAACTGAAAGAGTAGCTTTAGGAGCTTCTGGATAAGGGTTTCATCCGCCCTAGTGTGTCCCCGTGGGGTGCGCCGATGTTATTTGTTAAAAAGAAAGATGGTTCCATGCGAATGTGTATTGATCATAGGCAATTGAACAATGTGACAGTGAAGAACAAGTACCCTCTACCGCGCATAGATGATTTGTTTGATCAGTTATAGGGTGCGAGGGTGTTTTCTAAGATTGATCTTCATTCAGGCTATCATCGGCTGAAGATCAGGGACTCGGATATTATGAAGACTGCATTCAGGACCCGATATGGTCATTATGAGTTTTTTGTGATGTCTTTTGGGCTGACCAACGCCCCAGCAGCATTTATGTATCTGATGAACTATGTGTCGAGGCCCTATTTGGATTCATTTGTGATTGTGTTCATTGATGACATTCTAGTCTACTCCCGTAGTCAGGAGGAGCATGCTCAGCATTTGAGTATTGTGTTGCAGAGATTGAGGGAGGAGAAGCTATATGCTAAATTCTCCAAGTGCGAGTTTTGGCTCGAGTCCGTAGCATTTATGGGACATGTGGTGTCTCGTGATGGTATTCAGGTTGATCCGAAGAAGATAGAGGCGGTGCAGAGTTGGCCTAGACCGTCCTCAGCTACAGAGATTAGGAGTTTTCTTGGCTTGGCGGGATATTATCGCCGGTTTGTTCAGGGATTTTCATCCATTGCTTCTTCATTGACTAAATTGACTCAGGAAGGGTGCACCATTCGTGTGGTCGGATGAGTGTGAGGAGAGCTTTCAAAAGCTCAAGACAACTTTGACCACAGCTCCAGTGTTAGTATTGCCATCAGCTTCAGGTTCATATACTGTTTATTGTGATGCCTCGAGAGTGGGGATAGGTTGTGTGTTGATGCAGGGAAGGTAAGGTAATTGCTTATGCTTCTCGGCAGTTGAAGCCACATGAGAAGAACTATCATGTCCATGATTTGGAGCTAGCCGCCATTGTTCATGCCTTGAAGATTTGGAGGCACTATTGGTACGGTGTGTCTTGCGAGGTGTATACCGACCATCGTAGTCTCCAACACTTGTTCAAATAGAAAGACCTTAATTTGAGACAGCGGATATGGCTTGAGTTGCTTAAGGATTATGACATTACTATTTTATATCATCTGGGGAAGGCCAATGTGGTGGCCGATGCTTTAAGCCGGAAGGCGGTTAGTATGGGGAGCTTGGCATATATTCCAGCCGAGGATAGGCCATTTACTTATGATGTTCAGGTGCTAGCCAATCAGCTAGTGAGGTTAGATATTTCGGAGCGCAGCAGGGTATTGGCTTGTGTTGTATCTCGGTCATCTCTATATGATCGTATTCGTGAGTGCCGGTATGATGATCCACATTTGGCTGTCCTTAGGGACAGAGTTCAGCATGATGATGCTAGAGATGTCACCATTGATAGTGACGGCGTATTGAGGATGCAGGGCCGGATATGTGTGCCCAATGTTGATGGCATTCGTGAGTTCATTCTGGAGGTGGCCTATAGCTCGCGGTATTCTATCCATCCAGGAGCCCCGAAGATGTATCAAGATTTGAAACAACACTATTGGTGGAGAAAGATGAAGATGGACATTGTTAGACATGTAGCACGGTGCCTCAACTGTCAGCAGGTTAAGTACGAGCATCAGAGGCCCGGTGGCGTATTTCAGCGCATTGATATTCCTGAGTGGAAATGGGAGATGATCACCATGGATTTTGTTACTGGACTCCCTCGAACAGCGAGGAAGTTTGATTATGTTTAGGTTATTGTGGATAGGCTGACCAAGTCAGCTCATTTCATTCCAGTTAGTACTACTTACTCATCGGAGCGGTTGACAGCGATCTTTATTCGGGAGATTGTCAGGTTGCATGGGGTCCCAGTGTCTATTATATCTGACAGAGGCACTCAGTTCACTTCTCAGTTTTGGAGAGCATTTCAGCGAGAGATGGGTACGCGGGTTGAGTTGAGCACCGCATTTCTCCCCCAGACAGACGGACAGTCTGAGCGCACTATTCAGATCCTGGAGGATATGTTGCGGGCATGTGTGATTGACTTTGGTGGTTCATGGGATGAGTTTTTGCCACTTGCTGAGTTTGCCTACAACAACAGCTACCAGTCGAGTATTCAGATGGCCCCGTACGAGGCATTGTATGGCAGACGGTGTAGATCTCCCGTCGGATAGTTTGAGCCTGGTGAGGATAGATTGATAGGGACTGAGTTAGTTCAGGATGCTCTGGATAGAGCAAAGTTGATCCAGGAGAGGCTTCGCACAGCACAGTCTCGCCAGAAGAGTTATGCGGACCGTAGAGTTCGAGAGTTGTCTTTCATGGTTGGTGATAGGGTGTTGCTGAAGGTTTCGCCCATGAAGGGTGTCATGAGGTTTGGGAAGAAAGGAAAGTTGAGTCCCAGGTACATTGGTCCTTTTGAGATACTTAGGAGAGTTGGAGAGGTGGCATATGAGTTGGCCTTGCCGCTCAGCTTATCCAGCGTTCATCCAGTATTCCATGTGTCTATGCTCCGGAAGTACATTGGAGATCCGTCTCATGTGTTGAACTTCAGTACCATTCAGCTTGATGGTGATCTATCCTATGATGTGGAGCCTATTGCCATTTTAGGTCGTCGGGTGAGAAAATTGAGGTCCAAGGAGATTGCATCAGTTAAGGTTCAGTGGAGAGGTCGACCCGTGGAGGAGGCCACTTGAGAGGTCGAGCAGGAGATGCGGAGCAGATATCCTCACTTGTTTGAGACCTCAAGTATGTTTCTTCACCCGCTCGAGGATGAGCTTTTGCTTAAGAGTGGGAGAATGTGACGACTCGGCCCGTTGTCACGGGAATTACCACCCCGTTATGTTGTAATTACATGTTTTATACTTTTATATCAGTGTTAGAGTCTATCGGGTGAGTTAGGAGTGATTGGATTGAAAATGAGGCATATAGCCTTTTTGAAGAAAACGTGAATAAGGAAAGTCAACCCGGAGTTGAATATTTGGTTAGAGGGCTCGGAATTGGATTCTGATGATTTGGTTAGTTCCGGGAGGTGATTTGTGACTTAGGGGAAAAATCGGAATTGAATTTGGAGGCCCGGTGTAGAAATAGGCTTGAATTGGCTAAGGTTGAATTTTGGCGAAATCCGATCGGTAGGTGAGATTTTGATCCGGGGGTCGGAATGGAATTCCAACAATTTCTGTAGCTTCGTTAGGTGATTTTGGATATGTCTGCAAAATTTCAGGTCATTCGGACGTCGTTTGGTCGGGTTTTTGATCGAATGTTAGTTTCGGAAGTTTTGAAGAAAACTTATGCTTGAATCCGTGTGTAATTGGTGATTTTGATGTTTAGGATGGTGTTTTTATGCTTGGAACAAGTTCGTATCGTGTTTTAGAGTATGTTGGTGGTTTTCGTTGTAGTCCCGGGGGCCTCGGGGCGAATCCGGACCATCATCCGACATTTGGAAGCAAGGAATAGTGTGCTGTAAATTGCAGATCACTGGCCAGTGATTTAGCCTTCGCGTTCGCGAGGGCAAGGCCCGCGTTCGCGTAGGCCATGTTCAGTATGCATCGCGTTCGCGAGGGTTGTATCGCGTTCGCGTATTGGGAGGACTGTAAAGCATCTCGAACGCGTGGGTGAAGGTCGCGTTCGCGTAGAGGGAATTCATAGGGCATCGCGTTCGCGTAGAAGGATCTCCGGATGGCTGAAGAAAATATGCATCGCGAACGCGTGTGGCATGTCACGTTCGCGAAGGATATTTTGGTCAGAGCGTCGCAGACGCGTGAGAGGCGTCGCGAACGCGATGAAGTAAAATGGCTGGCAGTGAAATTAAAAACCAGAACTGGTCAGTCGCGGGTTTAACACCCAAAACCTCCATTTTTGAGTTCCAAGAGAAGGTATTGACGGGAGATTGCTGGAAAATCATCGTGGTTTCGTCGGAGGTAAGTTTTGTGGCTTAATTACATCATTTTAACATGAAATCCTTGGTTAATTCTCTGTAAATGGAAGATTAAAGGTGGGTTTAAGCCCTAGGCCTAAAATTGAAGAAAAACACTGATTTGAGTCGGCAAAAGGAGTCCGATTTTGGTAAATTTTATATGCCTAGACTCCTATCGAGATGAGGATTCCGAATATGTGACTTTTGTAATTTTTCGAGAAGCGTACCGAAAGTCGGATTTTGGCAACTTTGTCATCTTTGGTGTAAATCGAGTTGTATTGATTGGGTGTCGTCCTATTGGCCTAATTTGTTGCATTTATACTATATTTGATCAGATTCTACGCGTGCGAAGCTTGATTCTCGTGGCAAGGGCATTGCGGAGTAGTCGTCGCGCGGTATTGAGGTGAGTAATAGATGTGGGTGATGACCAGCGGGTTCGAAACCCCGGTATACCACTTTGTGACGCTGTATAGCGACGAGACACGTACTCTCTTGTGAGTGCGGGGTCGATTGTGATTAGGGACTATGGCTTAGTCCGACTTGTTGATACTGTGTTATGATATTAGGCTATTCTTGAGCCGTCAAACCTCCTTCTCGGATGGTTGCATACTATATTGTGATATTGGCTACTCTTGAGCCGTTGAACCTCCTTCTTGGACGGTTGAGTATACTTGTGGGTTGTGAGCCAGTATTGGAATCCCGCGAGGATCGTTATCATTGTCTGGTGATATTGACATGCTAGTTTACTACCAGTCCGTAGCTATTTATGTTATCATGCTATTTCCAATCTCTGGAACTTGATATTGCTGTTTTCAACTGAAAAATGATAAAAGAGTTTTCAAAACTACTTTTGAGCCTGCGAGGCTGTATTTGTATATTAGCTGACTGGTAGTGGATCAGGCTGCGCGCCGCATCAGCATATATGTTGGATCGGACTGCACGCCGCAGTAATATTGTGCTTGGGCTGTAGGAGCCCCTCTGGAGTCTGAACCCCCACAGTGAGCACGGGTACCCAAATTGGATCGGGCTATGCGCCGTAGCGGTCATATCATGCATTGCATTGCATTTAGCTACATCTGATAGCTGTCATACTGTTATGCTGGTACTTATTGGTACAGGTACAATCGATATTGATTACGTGACAGGGTATTTGATTACAGCTTTACATAGTGTTTTATTGCAGATTTCTTATCTGCGCTGTCTTACCCCTGTTTATTACCACTGAGTCTGGAAATACTCATTTTACTCCCTGCACCTTGTGTGCAGATCCAGGTACCTTTTAGCAGTGATCTGGTAGCTGTTCGAGGCGACATCTATAGGATATTCGAGGTAGCTGCAGAGTCCGCAGGACCCGATATTCCTTCTTACTGTCTTTTGATTATGTATTAATATTTCTTTCCGCACTTGGTATCTTGTAAACCATTATACACTTATGTTCATTAGAGGCTCATGACTCTTGACCCTGCGGTCTATGGGAGTTGGTATATTTTGGGACTTGGTTCCCCGTTTTCGATATATATATCACTGTTGCTTCATGTTTTGATATGCTTGAATGGGTTAAAGCGAGCTTCTAGCTGCGTTATTGTTATTGATTAGTCAGGCTGGCTTAG